>JAURVB010013674.1:0-39368 GCA_033002965.1 Piper betle | reverse complement strand
GGATGCAGCTCTCTTCTAGGAAAAGTCCACATAAGGTTGAAAGAACCGAGTAGGCTTCACAGCTATAGGACTCCTCACCTCATGCCTTCCATCACTCCATGTGAGACTCCCAAAGTAGTACCATCCCTGCACCGTGTGATTCGAGAAGAAGCTCACACTAAACGATTGCACCTTCGCGGACGAGTTGAACACCAAAATGTTTGGCATGACAGACACCTTTACTCCTTGTGGAGCGACTACAGAAGCATGGTATGTAGAGTTGACAGGTCCAACATTAGTGACCACCCTGGATACTGTGATTAATCCATGGAGGTTAGGGATGGTTATAGCAGGAACATTCACGTCTAGCTTGGAAGGTCTCTTTGTTGGGCATACAACAGGTTTCGAGGTTAGCCTTTTGAGAGCTGGGTATTTGTATCCCATGGCGCACAAGTATTGAATGTACTCAGACATGCCCATGTCATAAACAAGGCCCGGATCTACAGCTTTGTTGGGGTTGACAATCCCTCCTCCATAGTCGAAAGGGTCGGCAATTTTCTGTAGACTATCCGAGATGATTGGCTCACCCCATTGGTCTGTGGTAGATGCTGTTGTATATAAAAAGAATGAGATTGTATTTATAATCATATATGCCATTAATAGCTGAATCATAGATGAAAGATAGCTAGCCCGTTGATTTATTCATAGGAAATATTTATGATACAATCAATGAAAAACCAGACAAAATGGCATGAAAACCCAAAAAAAAATTGGGTGAATGTACCTGTGGTGACCAATGCTGATCTTATAGCGGCAGGAGACCAAGAAGGGTGCACTGATCTAAGAAGAGCAACGATGCCGGCCACATGAGGACACGCCATGGAAGTTCCAGAGTCAAACGCATGGATAGCAGCAGGTATGACTTTGGTAGTGTTTGTTAATACCACAGTTGGAGGATAGGCTGCAAGAATGTTCACACCTGGTGCAGCAATATCCGGCTGTACAAAAAGGTTTCAGTCATGATTTTCGATAAGTTTTCTAATTTAGTAATTGGTATGGTTATCCCAAATACATGCAGTTATCACTAGACTTAGTAAATGATATGCTGCACATATCATATGTATACAGCAGTTGAAGACAAGGTTGTGATCGATCATGGAAAGAAGTATTTACCTTGAGAATTTCTGGAGCTATAGTATTAGGACCTCGACTTGAAAAAGATGCAATCTTTGTTGGCAGGGGTTTTCCCACGTAGGTTCTGGAAGGGCTCACCTTTGCAGTAGGTGATCTGTAGCCATGTCAACCTCATGTTTTCAGAAAATTTCAACATGTCTATACATCACTAGACATGATAATATTAGTCAGTTTAAACAACTAGAGAGGGATCGCAACAATGATATTGTTGTACCTTGAAGAGTAGTAGTAGTTGATAATTTGGGTTCCGACCTCATAATCCACAAAAACGCATGGTGCATCCGCACAAGCTAGGACACTTACAAGAGAACGATCTGTTGCTATAATGACACCAAGAGCTCCACTTTCTTTGACGGTTGTCATACCAGCCTGGGAACTGCCAAAGCAGAGCACAATGCTTCCAGCCATGGACGATTCATTCTTAGGCAAGCTGCTACACCGACTGCCACCAATCCCGAATATGAATTTGATAGTAATATATATCCGAAGATATATATTTTTTAAGAACAACATTTCCTTACAAGTTGAGTTTTTAGTCTTACCCTCCAGTTGCTATCAGCAGTGTGCTTGGATAATACTTCAATTTAGCAAAACCAATATCTTTTCCGGACAGCATTCCCTGACCCTGTACCAAAAAGTTCAAAGTTTCAATGATTAAACAGCTTACCTCGGCACCTGAACAAATATTAAACAAAATTAGCCATTGTTAATTTATCAAGCTAATTTAACATTCTTTCAGGGTTATATATATCTGACAAGAGAATAAATTTTGATAAGTGTTCTTAATTTTTAATGAGGGATTATGATTGGTTGTGATAATAATACAAGATACAATATTTCGAGATAAAGTAAAACATAAGTGCAATTTGATCTCATACCTGTCATAAGAATTTTTTTAAGTCTTTAAGATAATTGGAAATTTCTATATTTTTAAATATTAATTTGGGAGAAGTGTATTTTTATTATTTTCATAATTTTAAATTAATTTAATTATAAATATGATAAAGATGGAAATAAAAGTGTTGATAAACGCGCATATTTTTATTATTATTGAATTTTCATTAATTAAATTGCATATATAAAGGAAGAAAATATGAGTTAATAAACACAGATATCTATAAAAATAATTTAATATATATATATATATATATATATAAGGAATAATATACAATTGGAATAAAAAAATTTTGTGTATCATATAGACAAAGCGACCAGTTTTTTATTCAAATAAAAAATCATAAATTATTTTTTTTATAACGGTAGAAAGTAAAACATTCAACGAATCAATGAAAATATAGTAAAAAACTCAAATCATCACGGTATCTTTTTACTCAATTTAGAATACTATCTTTAAATAAGATATATCAAATCATTATGATCTAATTATTCATTAGGATGTTTATAAAACTAGAATATATTTTTAAAATTGGTTGTCCACCTAATTTTTGTATATTAGTTTTGATAGTATATAATTTACATTTCAACAAAATTTTTTATTCAACAAAGTAAGGTGAAGATGAGGGTGTTTTCCATTACCAATATGGTTTGGTTGTTTCCAAGGGTAATGCGTGTGGGGAATGCCCTGTCCATGGTTGTGGCGGCCACACTGATCGTCCACGGCGCGGTGTTGGATACGGTGCCGGCTTGGGGACCTTCGTTGCCGGCGGAGAACACCACCGCGACCCCCTTGCCACAGCATGGAAGGCGCCGATGGTGAGCCCGTTCTGCAGCTCTAACTCGTAGAAGAGTGGCACGGACTTGCCCAGCGACACCGACAGCACGTCCACCCCGTCGCCGATGGCGTCGTCGAAGGCCTTGAGCACGTCCGCCGACGCGCAGCTGCCGGCGACCCAGCAGGCCTTGTATATGGCCAGCCGGGCCGCTGGGGCGCCGCCTCTAGCCGTCCCCCGCGCCAGCCCGCCGTCGCTGCTAGCGCCTGCCGCCGGCGATCCCCCCGCAGTCGATGCTGTGTGCGTGCCGTGGCCGGCGGCATCCCGGGCTGACAAATATTCGTCGTCGAAGGGGTTGTCGTCGTCGTCGGCGGCGGCGATGCCGCTGGTTGAGCCGGCAATTTCGGCCAAGAAGGCTTTGACGTACCAGCGGGCGCCGATGAGCTTCTTGTTGCAGACGAGCGTGGAGTTGAAGTGTTCCCCGTCCACGCATCGGCCCTTCCACCGGGGTGGTATTGACCCTAGGCCATCGTCGGCGAAGCTCGGCGACTCTGGCCAAATTCCTATTGGTTTTGTCCCATATATCAGTTGTATATGTTTATACAGAAGACGCTAATTGAATATAATTAAGGTTTGAGAAGCTTTATTTTCCAAATTGGCCTAATAAGTTAATTAGCCCAAATTGAAAAATTTTGGATATATCATTATTATTCTAGCTTGCATGTGTGGAGAGAGATTATTTTCATGGCTTTGATTTGGTTTTTTGTTTTCGAAAATAAGTTTTTTGATTGACTGGCTATTAATGTGAAAATCAAGAAGTCTAACTACAAATAAAAACACTTCGAGCTAGACCTGTGTCTATGACGCCGATGATAACGTCTTCTCCCATGCCATGACTCTGGGTGAGGAGGGTGTCGCCCAGGGTCGATTTAGCAGTGGAGAGAGGAAGGCCGAGGTAATCCCAGCTCCTTGTAGTGTGCAGCTTCAACATGTGATTAGGGACTACATGAACCACGTCTGAGTGCCCTGCATTCATTCATTATATATATATATATATATATATATATATGAGCATGAATTGTTAAAACATGCAGGTAGATTGTAAACAGTGAACACTCGCTGCCAGCCGAGCATACGTACCTTCAATGATACGAGCTTGAGGGTCGGTGAGATGGGCCGCAAACCCCGAAAAGCCATGCTTGTAACTGTACAGAATCGACTCCGCAGCAGCAGCTTTGCTGGGTACGTTTTGATGGAAGAGATGATTTATGTTAGAATCGAAATCAAAATTGTAGATGTAAAATTAGAAGCTAGTGGTTAATGTACTGTGTGCTTGCCTTCCTAGAAAAGTTGCCAGGAGGTGGTGGTGAGACTTCTCTACTTGTGCAGGGTCGTCATGTTTTTTCTCGCCCATGTAAACAATGTACACCTGCATCTTTAAGCTCTATATTAATCAAGTGTTTAAACCGGTATGACAAATACTAATTATGATAGCTAATTCTCTTTCCTGGTAGTAATTTAAGCCAATGCTAGCTAATATACAAAATATTAGAAAACCATCTCAAGTTGATTTACTATAATATGTGCTCACATTTTTCACATGAGCACTGGCGAGTGCTGCTGCTGCAAGGAGCAGCAAGGAAAGATGGAAGGCGAATAGCAAGCGGTGGCGGCTCATTGCTTGCTGGTTAATTACCTGGTGACCCATCCTGGACATGCTAAATATAGAGGAAGTGAGCAACATTGATGATGATGACAGCAGAAAAAGACATGCATATTATTGCTTCTGTGCAGTGATGGAATAATGGCGGGCCAGGTTATATAATGTCTTATTTTCCATTTTTCAAGAGAGAATAATGACTTCTTCTTTAGCAGGTGGGGACATAACCTATACCGAGTGTTCTTTCGTTTTGTTCTCCACCAGCGAGTGCCACCAAATATTTTGTGGACTATCTTAAAAATGATGGCATAAAAAAAGTTGCATTGAAATTCAAGTCTCGGCGTTCTCCGTTCACATTATATAAGTATTTTGTGTCTGTGTGGACGTGGAACCATTACATTCATTAATATCAACTTTCAATGCGAGAAGTGGTAGGGCAGGTTGGAGCTTCATTAATATCTTATATGATTGAACTACTTACTGTACAATTTTTTAACGCTTACAATTATACTAAAAAATATTAACAAACAAAATACCAATTGCCTTGATATCAATAAAAAATAATTATATTTTTCAAAAAAATATGATTTAGCTTGATAATAGTCTCAATACCTGTTGAGCCAACATTCGCCCAAAATATCCTATATGTGGTAGGGATAACTCAATAAACCTCCCCTTCCCGACTCTATGAAATACTTTTGCCGGTATGGGAAGGTTCATCCGTGCCTGCTCCATTCCTGTAGTAAACATGTTTCTCCTTTGACATAACTTTAGCCATCATGTCTGAAACATTCCTTTTAGTATGAATTTTTGTTAGCTTAAGAGATTTACTTTCTAATATATTTCTTATCCAATGATATCTCACATTATTGTGTTTGCTCTTTGAATGAGAACTTGGATTCTTACTTAGGTAAATTGCAGTCTGGCTATCACAATGAACAATGTATCTCTCCTATTTAACTCTAATTTCATTAAAAAATCTTTGTCTATAGCATCTCCTTGTAAGCTTCTGTAGTAACAATAAATTCGGCTTCAGTTGTGGATAATGCAACACACTTTTGCAACCTACACTACCAAAACACAACCCCATTAGCAAAATTAATAACAAACCCATATGTTGACCTTCTTGTCTCGAAGTCACTTGCCATATTTGCATCTCTGTAGCCAACTAACAAAGATTTATCACTTCCAAAACACAAATCCAAAATACAAACATATTTTGGATGTACCTCTCAAGTACCTCATTATCTATTTAACTGTTTCCTAATATTTTTTGCTTGGATTTGCTATATGTTTGCTAACCGTTCCAACCGCATATGCTATGTACGGCCTTGTACAAACTATACCATTCATCAAATTACCAAGCACAGAAGCATAAGTAACCTTTGTCATTTCCTTCGTCTCTGTTTCACTTAAGTCACTTTCCTTCAACTTGCAGTGGCCCCCAAGTCGAACTCCAACCGGCTTTGCATCTTTCATGTTGGATTTTTTAAGCACGTTTTGTCTGTACTTTTCCTGTGATACCCAAAGCTTTCTAGCTCCCCTATCATGTCAAATGGACATTCCCAAGATTTACTTTACCGATCCCAAATCCTTAATTGCAAAGGATTTGTTCAAGTTCTTTAAACTTGCAATCTTGGCTTCATTATGTCCTACAATCAACATGTCATTCACATAAAGCAACAGAATAATAAAATCACCATCATCAAATCTGTAACGACCCACACTAGCAGGCCGGGGGTTACCCAAAAATATGAAGGATAAAAAAAAATAATTCAAACACATGAATCATAACCTAACAAATAGTTCTAAGAATTTACTAATCATAAAATAAATCATACTACATTAATGATAACATGCAACAATACATAAGATAAATTCAATACGCAAACACAAAGTCCCACAGCCTCCAGACCGTTTCCCATAATCATATTTATAACTCAAATAATATAAAAGAAAGTCCAATTTATTTATCAAATCCTTAAACCTGGGTTGGTAAGGGAAGCACCAACCACATTCTTAGGCATCAGTTTGAAGCTACTCACCTGTGGTCACAAAATCGCGTTAGTGATAAAACCACTAAGTCGCATAATTAAATGAAACAAATCAATATATTCCCCATCATCATTTATTAAGTCTTTTAGTGATTATGAGCCTATGCTAAGCTTTAATTATGTTGGGAGGGGTGGCCGCCCCATCCAGCTACAATCCCATGTATGCGCACACACGCTACGTGGCCCACGGCCTGTAGTTACTAATATTTACCATTGACTCACCGTTTCGGTATCACAAGTGCATAATGAGTCGTCTTGCACCACTACGCCCTATCACCCCTTTCGGCATGGGGGCAGGTATTTTATTTTACAAATAATTTTAAAGGTGCGGCCCCGTGTCAGATTGAGTCAATTCATTGACCCTGGTTGCGCTTGGCACATAGTGGTTGAATTTGGGCTCAGGCCGACCAGGGTAGCCAAAAAGGAATATACAACATTTCAAATAGTTATACGGACCTGTTTAGTTTGCAAGTGAACTCGCAACTATGACTGACGATCCTAATTTGAACGAGAAAATAAAATTATACATAAGTATAATTTTATTGTAGAAATGCATACAACTAAATGGCTTAAGTATATCGTAATTAAAACTTGACAACATAAAGCATGCAGCATTCAACAGTATTAAACTTCAAAGTTCCAACATAATGGTACATTACCATTACTATTGTATATTTTTCCTTTGACATATTAATTACTTAACCAAAGGAAATCTTATTTCAATTTTTGTCTTAGTGGTCAAAGTTATCATTTAAACTTTAAATTAATATTACTTGTTAACACCGAATTAGTGAGTAATAGTTACTTATTCTGCTAATAAAATCTTAGGTACAGTAATAATAATAATAAGTTTAATAATAACAATAATAAAAATAATAAGTTTAATAATAACTCGATTAAATTATTAATCTATAAATTTATACTTAACAACCAACCGAACAATATGCAATTAAACCAATGAATTCTACTAATGATTAAATTTAACTAACCAGTAGATCATTATATTAATATAGCTTAATACCGGCCCTATGTTACTCGCATAATATTAGTTTTAATTTAGTAAAGATACTAACTTTTTCTTATTCGTCACTTATAACATTAATATGTAACCTACAAAACTATAATTAATTTATTAATTAACAGCATTTAATAATCAATATAAGTAATTTGTTTGCTTATTTATACACAACAAATGGCCACATCACCTAACACACATAACCTCACCAATACAGCAAGTAGTTTTCTCCTGTAAAATCATGAGAATGAAAGGTCTCTAGACATGAGCTAGAACATGAAAAAATCCTGCTGCATACATGTTACGACTCAAGCACAAGCCATCCAGGGAATCTGATTTAAACTTTGATCATATGTGATTCCAGGAATTCCTAGCAAGGGCCTTCGTGGTCATCCATACTACATGAAAAATGGGCTAAATTCTAAAAAACCTAGAAACCGAGAGATATGCAGGTCAACAGTCACAATGCTTCCAAGGTGAGGGATATATTTCAAATGGGTGGATACAGATCTTTCCTTTTCTGGACGAACCAGTTAACAACCCAAGGAAAATGATAAGGTAAGGATGAAAAAATAAAAGAAAAATATCACAACCCCATCATGGCCGTTGCTTGCAGCGACAGGCACTGCACGCATCAACTCCGGGTGGGGCATGTTGTGCTTCCTTCACGCAACCAAAACTCAATCCAAATAATAAAAACAAAATGGGGCATATTGTGCTTCCTTCACCGACCACTGCCGAAACATGCAACTCATGCAAGTATTGAACCCACCCATGAAAAACTTTAAATAACAGCAGCCTTCCCCATCAACCCATGCATGCCACATACAACAACGACCAGCAACCAGAGAAGAAAAAACAAAACAAAGAAGAATAGAAACAGTAAATAATTATCAACAACCACAATTTATCTATGTATTCAAGGTATGCATGCATGGAAACTGAAATAGGGAGGGAGAGATGTACCGTAGAAAAACAAAGAGAAGAAGAGAATGGAACCGGTGACAGGGAAGAAGTAGCGATGGCTACTGTGTGGGAAGACGCCCCAACACAAAGGATTTAACCGGTTAGAGATGCTACCCAACTCCCCTAAAATCTCCCATCGTAACTAAAATATCCTCCAACGTTCTATCCTTCCTAGACAAAGTCCATCCATATAACACAATGTAAATAATATATATATATATATATATATATATATATATTACGATTTTTACAAAACCTCTTGATGAACATACAATGATCAGAAACAGACTACTGTTGCCCATTCTTTTCCATAATAGAATCAAACTTTGCATAGTATCTAGCAAGCTTGTTTCAAAACCATACAAGCTCGATCCGTGCACCGTCTGTATCCTTTCCCTCTCCCGTTGTTCCACGTGTATGAGTCTCCTCAGAGATCACTATGACGAAGTGTCATCTTCATGTACTACACATGTTTAGCTTCCAAATCCAGAGCTTGCAACCAAAGCTACAACAATTCTAATAGAAGACATTTTAACAACATGAGAAAAATTTCACTCGAAATCAACACCTTTCTTCTGTCTGAAGCCCTTCATCACCAACCTTGCCTTGTACCTTGGTTGTGTGTTGTTTTTCTTCATGTTTGATCCTGGTAAAACCTTGTCTATTCTTTAACACTCTCCTCCCCTTTAGGAAAATCCACCAACTCATAGGTGTGATTATCATGTAAAGATTTCATCTTATCTTGCATTCTTTCAACCACTTCTCCTTTTCAACATCTAGCTTTAACCTCAGTGAAATTTTTTAGTTTTCCACATTCAGTGATTTTCACATATTCTGATGGCGGATATGCTTGTTAATGAAACTTGTTCACGAACTAATCTCCTCATATTAGTTGGCTCCCCTTGCTCAAAATCTGCTTGTTCCTATCCAACATTATTTACAAACTCATTAGAACTATCATCAGTCACCTCATCCTCATCCTCATAATCATTAGGCAGGAGAATAATTATGTCATCTTGAGCCTCCTCTTCACTTCTATTTGAGGCTAAAAGGTTATTTTTATCTTTTCAAACCTTTCTTGAGATTTTGTTTGAAGAACTTCTTCCTTGCCAAAGACCTCAACTATTTGATCCTCCCTTAAAACTACATCTATGCTTCAAATTAGTTTTCTATTCTTAGGATGCGAAAATTTGTATCCAAATTTATCATCATTATATCTCAGAAAAATACATTCAATGGCTCTAAAGACAAGTTTAGTACTTTGTTCATTGAGCACATGTGTAAGAGACTTCACAACCAAAAGACTCTCAAATGAGAATAACTCACCTTTTTGTCAATCCAAACCCTTTCTGGTATGTCAATGTCTAGGGCATGCGTGGGAGATCTATTGAGCAAATAACAAGTTGTGCTCATGGCCTCACCACAGAAGTTTTTAGGCAACTTAGCTGAATACAACATATTTCTAATCCTCTCAGAGGAGGTCATGCTCATTCTTTCAGTCACTCCATTATGTTGGGGAGTGTAAAAACCGTCTCTCATGCCTAATCCATTGTTTGTTGTAATATTTGGTTCACATCACACAAGTCTCCTACCATGATCCTTTATCATGTTATAGGGTGATTGGATTTGTTTATAGATGATCCCATGGTTAAGACTTAAACAATATGATTGCTATTATAAGCTTAATAATGGGAGAGTTCTATAAGTAATTAGTGTAGTCTCATCTCTTATTAACAATTCTCATGCGCAGGAGGCTTGTGTCTTCCAAATAGCTCTAATTTAAGTACGCTAAATAAGCGTCGCAGGTACTCATCTTGCATGTTGATCCCCTTAATTTATAACATAAACTCACACTATTGTAACAAACACATCGGCGAGAAGGGCTAGTACTCCATGAATTAAGACGGTACTCGATCTAGCTTGTCAATGGAGAAGTAAGATGGTGTATAAGGGCTTGATAAGAACAGCAACTTCACCACAGGCTACACAATGTAGTGGGACTTCTTGTTGGTGTTCTCCCCTCTGCTCTGAAGAAGACGGGAAGCCAAAGATTCGGCAGCGAATGCATGACGGCCGGCAACATGTGGTTGTTGGAGCAGATGACTAGTGGCACATGAAGCAGTTCGTTCTGAGGGACTGTTTTGCACAAGGGAACCATATTGTGATCACAAAGATTTGAGCTGAAGAGATTATTTTTGAGATTTAGATTAGTTTAAGAGCATTGATTCTTGGAGAACCGTATGGAACAATATGATTAGTTAAGAACCGTATGGAACAATATGATTTTTATCAATTAAGGACATTAATGAGTACGCCTGTACACTGTATTCGGCTTATTAATCTCTCTATCTATGCATGCCTAATGGGTGGATCTGCAGCTTCAGAGAATATACCTTACAATTTTCCTTTACCTAGTATCAAATTGAATATGATAAAGATGGAATCTTTATTTTATTAATTACTTATAACCACCCAATTTAATGAATAACTTATAACATTCGAATTATTTGTCAACAATTAATCACTATAATAATTATATTAATCATAGATTAATATATTTTATTTAACCCAACCGTGATTATTTATAGGCATAAATTGATTATTAATTTAATCATCATCGTTACGTTTACGTATTAATTACTTAAATTAGTAAAGATCATTTCTTTTATAATATAAATTAATCATAAAAATTATATTAATAATATAAAATATAAATAATTAATTAATTAATAATAAAATTTCAGACCCGATTAAGAGAGAAAGAGACGGTGATAGGTGGGAAACAACTCGTCCAAGGGATTTTAACGTGAAAGGAAAAGCTACCAACTTTTTACAAAAATCTCCCGAACTTCTATAAAGTCACAAATATTCTTATCCTGACAAAAGATATAATCTACCCAAACTTTACCGTAAACTCTAATGCAAACAACCTCCCAAAATAGGCATTAGATTTGATCTTACGGTCGTCCTTTAAAATAGTGGTATATTTGGCAACAAAGAAGTTATTTCCAAATCGGCGATACCGAATGAAGTTCATTATGATCTATACCTCTTATATATATACATACATGTATACATGGGATAGAACTGACAATAGACACTCGGCATCGAGGATAAGATCCTCTCTTTTATCTTGCTTTCTATCACGATCGATGGAGGGCATTGAAGACCTGCATACGGACGTATTGGCGTCGGACAGGAAACTTATGGTAGATGTCGGTGTCGTATGTGCGCGACAGGAATTGAAGCCGAGGTTGTAGCAGTCTGCGCGCGACAGGGACACTGCCTACGGCTACGGTGTCTCAGGTCGGAAAACTTGTTCGGACTGGATATGTCCTCTTTCTTTAGATACACCGTAGACGTTGCCGGGGAGAGGAGTGGAGTTGTTGGTGCCAAGTGATTGGTCTCAATGGAGGCGAGGGGCCAGGCAAGAGCAAGGATATCGTTTTCTAGTTCCTCTGCTTGTGGAAGTGCTGATGTATTAGGAGCTTTGGGATGAATATTGATCTGGATGCAGAGGTTAGTTGCTTCATTCTTGGTACTTGATCATGTTGATAAGTTAATAGTTTCTGTCTCATACTTTGTCACATATATAGTGTCTAACTTAAAGTAGACTAGGAACTATTCCTGACTTATTCATTCCTGCTATATTTGTTTTCTTTGTGATTCGTTAGTATGTTTGTGTCAATATCTGAATTGTGTTTCCTCAAATATGGGTTTCATAAACTTAGTTTTCATATTGTTCAAAGTTTGTTTTCCCAGACTAGAGTTTCTCTTTTCAGAGGTCTGATGGTGGGTTTAAATTTCAAAAATGTTTTGGCAAGAAATTCAACATTAACTTGTCTTTATTTTTATGAAAAGTGTTGGGAAATATACACTCCAGCGAAAACAAGCCAGAAAATATTTCCCCTACTCGATGAAATGAATAGGAGACACCCAAGATAAAAATGGATGGAAACTTTCCTCCCAATTTAGAGAAAAGAAAACCAACCTACTCGATCAACTTTGATTAAGAAATCTCTTACAATCAAGTATCGAAATAAAATTTGAGAAAACTCTCCTAACCTAAATCAGATCAATAACAAGATCTGAAAGATACAATTCTTGAGAAATTGAGAAAACTAACATACACCTCAAATGAAAAAATGGATCAATCTCACACCCTGGATTACGACCCCACTTCAACTTGAGATGATGAAAAACTTCTCCAAACTCTCCCCTTGTGAGTGAAACCACTCCCCGTTATATGTGGAAAAACTCCACCCAATACATGTAGAAAATTCTACCAAAGTGTGAAAAACTTCACCCCAATAAAAGTAGAAACTCTACCCAAATGTGGAAAACTCCACCCAAAAGAGTAACACTACTCCCAATTACAATCCACAGACAAAGGTAGAGAAAGAAAAGAAATTAACCACTGTTGATCTTGTCGAAGAACCCGAAGTCATATCTTCACCTCACAACAAACAATTTCACTTTCTTCTCCCACATGCACTACCAATAGTGACCCTGTCTAGATCTGTAATCCCTCAAGTCTCCCCTAAAGGAGAACACTCCATGGAACTTCCCCAAAGGGAAAGCACACCGAACACATACCTCTAATCACATATTTATAGACTAGAGATATGAATACCACTTGGAAATGAAGAGCCAACTCCAAACACTACTTCTTGAGCATTGGAATCCTCACTAATGAGTCTCTTCACGTATTCCACAAATTCTCATCGAATTCGTCGTACCTCTTGGTTTATCTTCATGTCTTCACGACTTTCAATGTGACTGAACGCTTTCTCATGGGAGGGAATATCTCAACAATTCTCCCCTTCCCGAGCATGAGAAACACCTTGGAAAAATTTCCACACATGTGCATCCTTGCTTCCATCAATCACAACACAACCCATCGATAACCAAGGCGCATACAAGCATACTCAAGTCAGCTCGATTACGGGTCTTTGACCCACCTGCCTGAAAATGCTACACCTCATTAGCATCAATCGGCCTTACCACTTTCTTGAATGTGACTCGTCATGCCTCTTCGACACAATTCCCTTTATGGATTTTCTCAATTAGCAACTGTCTACCCTCTGGCTCGAACAGTGCACCCACCTGGGAGAAAACCCAAAACTGAGGTTGGAATACGCACCATAGGAACAATTCATCAAACATTGCTCCGCACACTCTCCCGTACTCACATTCAGCTTGGAGATGGGAAGATCCAACAACTTGATCAGCCCCAAGCTCCTGAACTTGTCCCCCTCACCGCATTCGGCATCGCTACACTTCGCCATCCTAGTCAGCTGGGTGCCAAGCAAGCACTTGCACTCAGACAGCCCATTACAACCGCAGTGAGAGAAGAAGTGATAGGGGATCCGAGGTCTGTTCCACACCAGGTCCCAAACCACCGTCACTGGTAGCCATGTCCGTTGCTCCAGTATGCCGGACCTGTTGAGCTGGAACCTTCATATCAAGGAAGAGTTGGAGACCGATATGGTGAGCACCATCATTCTCGACCATACCACTTGTCGACTACCACATGAGGAGGGAAATATTTTAACGCATCTCCCCTAACGACTCATGTGCAATGTTCTCTATCTCCCGTGATTAGGACTTCTAGCACATCTCCCATACTCGTATAAAAGAAACACTTATGCTAGCATAGCCTAAAGGTCATCTTGACAACATATATGAGTAGGTCTCGATCATGATCATGGAGTACATCACCCCCGTTGAGTGCATCATCCTCAACGTCCTCTACGCGACCATCGACTTCACCATCTGCAAGTCAATCCGGATGTCATAGGAGGTCGATCGCTCCCACGACCAAACACTCTCCATCAAAGAAGACAAGAGCAAGACGGGACTCCATCACCTGAGTCGCCGACATCAAGACAGCGAGCTCCGTCCCTGTGGTGATGCTCAACAAGCCATTGTTCAGCTACACCTTCGCAGATCTCCCCTCGGCAACCTCCCTCTTCAATCGAGAAGCTCACTCTTGCCGAAGGCCACACTTGACAAGGCGGACATGCACTTGCCGGCCATTTGTCAAGCTAGAAGAAGTAGCTATCCCAGTGAGAACAATAGCAAAAGTGAAATGATCAGGTCTCACACCTGCATACACCATCCTCGCACCAAAAGCTCCAAACTTTGGAGTAGGAAAACTGTAAATACCCGGCAATCACAGCATCCCGTGACACCGTATCCCACACTGAGCATTTGCAGAAGAACACCTCTGCATCGGAAACCTTCCTATATCTGATCAAAGCTGTGAGGAACGCGTTCATCAGAAACACGTTCGACTCGAACCCTAGCTTCACGACCAGCACAAGCACCTGGTACGCACCGCTCGCATCCTCCGACCATCGCAGCCCTGCCGGCTGTTGTTTCCGGCTGTTGCAGCCGCGCTGGCTGCGGCACAAACACCTTGGCCGCCAACAGCAACTAAGACGAGTTGGTTTGCCACCTTAGCACCGCAGACTTTGGCCTGCCAGCAGCAGCAACATAACTGGGCCGCCATCGTGGACCCGCATGTCTGCCCATCGCGGCCTTGCTTGGCTGCCCGTCGCGACTCCGCTTGATCGCTGTCGCGTTTGCAGCAGCAGACCACCGGCCGCTGGCTCCCCTTGGCCGCCGTAGCGCCGGCCAATCACTGGACGTCGGTCTGCAGCAACAGGATCTCCGACCGCCCAGTTGCGCTTGCAAATCGCCTAGCCGCCCGTCGCGGCTACGCCTGGCCACCATCGCGGGCTGGTCCGCATGAACGCGGCCCCCAGCCACCCTGTCCACAGGCGCCTGCACCGCCTCCTTCGCCGGTCGCGACCCCGGCCTAGCGGCCTCCCTGCCGCCCGGCCTCGCTGGTCGCCGGCCACCCGCCTGTCGCGGACTGGGCTGCTTCCAGGTGGCCCCCGGGCTTCTCCGCCGGCTACCCCTCAGGCTTTTGGCAGCCAGCCAACGGCTCCTCTCTTAGCCGCCGGCCCCAGATCTTGGCCAATGGCTGCAGGCTGCAGCTCCGGCTCTTATCTGCTGGTCACTGACTGCTAGCACCAGATCCAGAAACAAATGGACCACCATCACGGCTCCTCTCTGGCTTCCGGTCGAGCGCAAGGTTTGCCGCCAGCTGTGGCCCGCCGGCAGTGGGTTGCCAGCCTCTCACTGTCGGCTGCGGCTGCGGCTACCGCCTGCCAGTTCCACCTCTCGGCTACTGGCTCTGGCTCCGCTCTTAGTCGCTGACCGCCACTCCTTCGTGCATTTGTCGCTGCAAACACTGGAACACAGCTACCGCTTGACCGCTGCGACTCCGACTGGTCGCCTGCCGCGGCTCCTCTGCTGATCTAAATTGGGCCGCATGTCACAGCCCAGACGGCTGCTGGATTGGGCCATATGGTCGCGGCCCTCAGCCTCCATGGCTGCAGGAGTGCATGGGCTGCCATCGAAGCCCCGGGTTCCCGGCTCCGCTCCTCCCTGATGGCCACCATAACATGAACCTCCACAGGTCATGAAACCACAGCTCCACAAACCAAAGCATGATCCAAAATATGAACCAAAGCTCTGATACCGCTTGTTGGGAAATATACACTCCAGCGAAAACAAGCCAGAAAATATTTCCCCTACTCGATGAAATGAATAGGAGACACCCAAGATAAAAATGGATGGAAACTTTCCTCCCAATTTAGAGAAAAGAAAACCAACCTACTCGATCAACTTTGATTAAGAAATCTCTTACAATCAAGTATCGAAATAAAATTTGAGAAAACTCTCCTAACCTAAATCAGATCAATAACAAGATCTGAAAGATACAATTCTTGAGAAATTGAGAAAACTAACATACACCTCAAATGAAAAAATGGATCAATCTCACACCTTGGATTACGACCCCACTTCAACTTGAGATGATGAAAAACTTCTCCAAACTCTCCCCTTGTGAGTGAAACCACTCCCCGTTATATGTGGAAAAACTCCACCCAATACATGTAGAAAATTCTACCAAAGTGTGAAAAACTTCACCCCAATAAAAGTAGAAACTCTACCCAAATGTGGAAAACTCCACCCAAAAGAGTAACACTACTCCCAATTACAATCCACAGACAAAGGTAGAGAAAGAAAAGAAATTAACCACTGTTGATCTTGTCGAAGAACCCGAAGTCATATCTTCACCTCACAACAAACAATTTCACTTTCTTCTCCCACATGCACTACCAATGCACTACCAATAGTGACCCTGTCTAGATCTGTAATCCCTCAAGTCTCCCCTAAAGGAGAACACTCCATGGAACTTCCCCAAAGGGAAAGCACACCGAACACATACCTCTAATCACATATTTATAGACTAGAGATATGAATACCACTTGGAAATGAAGAGCCAACTCCAAACACTACTTCTTGAGCATTGGAATCCTCACTAATGAGTCTCTTCACGTATTCCACAAATTCTCATCGAATTCGTCGTACCTCTTGGTTTATCTTCATGTCTTCACGACTTTCAATGTGACTGAACGCTTTCTCATGGGAGGGAATATCTCAACAAAAAGCAGGAAGTAAAAAAATGTGTACAGGAAGCTGGCATAGGCTTTATGATGTCTCCCAAATACCATCCAGCCATGAAAATTGTTGGTCCAGTGAGGAAAAAACTCAAAGTGAAGACAGCATTCAACATATTGGTCCTATGTTGAATCCCGCACGACTACCTTTTACTATTGTGGGTGTCTAACATGAGAAACTCATAAGCAACTGTTTGCAAATTTTTAAATTAATCACCATATAATGGTTTATTAATTGATGTTGAGTACATACTTTCCTCTGAATAATTTATGATTCTGATGACATCTGTGGGGAACTGTGTGTTGTATGCCAAAATCAAGTCTCACATTTAAAGTTTTGTGGGTTTGGAAGGAATCCTCTCCCTATAAATAAGGTTCCTCCCCTTTGGTTCTTGACACCCTAAAATTGCCATCCTTCTTTCTTTGGTAAATTATTTCTTTCTCTCTTTTGTAATATTTCTTTGATTATTGAAATATTATTTTTGTAGTGTTTGAGGACATAAACCTCGTTAAATTCCGGTGTTCTTTTTGTTCTTTTTATGTCTATTTAATAGCTATTGTTGGGTATAGTTGTTGTTAATTATTGTGCTATTTAAATTACTTGATAAAATTCTGTCTAGGAGTTGGTTTTTAAGTGGACCGTGTGTCCCACCACGCTTTTCTTGGGGTAATTTTTATTACAATAATTTTCACGCTAGTCATCTAGGTAATAGTTCTCAAAGTGAACTAGTTATCTTTGGTAAAAATTATCCGGTTTTCACAACAATTGATATCAGAGCAAGGTTTATTTTAGTATGCTCTGTGGTTGCGGCTTACGGTGATCTTCCACATCAGAAAAAATTTCCTTGGGCTAGTTGGTATTCCGCATTAACAGCTATTAAATAGACTTTGTAGCAGAAATGACTGACAACACAAAAGAATCTACATCGAAGGTCACAACTTCATCTTCAATTTTGGCAAGAACTATTGTGAGAAATGCAAGATTTGCAGTGGAGATTTTTGATGGTACCGGTCATTTCAGCATGTGGTAAAGTGAGGTTCTGGATGCCCTCTTTCAACAGGGTCTAGACATTGCCATTGAAGCAGAGAAACCGGATGATGTTGAGGAGAAAGAATGGAAGACAATAAATAGATTGGCATGTGGTACCATTCGAACGTGTCTTTCTAGAGAGCAAAGGTATGCATTTTCTAAAGAAACTTCTGCAAGTAAATTGTGGAAGGCACTGGAGGAGAAATTCTTGAAGAAAAGCAGTCAGAACAAGCTCTATATGAAAAAGAGATTGTTCCGCTTCAATTATGTTCCTGGTACCTCTATGAATGATCATATTACTAGCTTCACTCAGCTAGTAACTGATCTAGTGAATATGGACGTGACTTTTGAAGATGAAGATTTGGCTTTGATGTTGTTGGGATCACTTCCTCATGAATTTGAGTTTCTTGAAACTACTCTACTTCATGGGAAGGCTGCTTGTGTCTCTTAGTGAAGTAACTGCTACCTTGTATAGTTATGAATTAAGAAAGAAAGAAAAGCAAGAAAATACAAGTGTAGAAGCAGAAGCTCTTGTTGTGGATAGAGGCCGATCACAGAGTCAGAACAAAGGAAGAAGGGGAAGGTCGAAGTCAAAGTCCAGACCAAGTAGAGATGAATGTGCCTTTTGTCGAGAAAAAGGGCATTGGAAGAAAGATTGTCCCAAGCTGAAAAATAAAGGCAAATCTGATAAGGAAAAAGCTACTGCAAATGTTGCTGAGTGTGATGATGCAGACTCAGACCTTTCAATTGCTGCATCAACTAGAAATTCTAGTGCATGGTTGCTAGATTCTGCTTGTAGCCATCATATGACGCCCAATCGAGAATGGTTCTTTGATTTTAAAGAACTAAAGGGTGGAATTGTCTACACAGCAAATAATGCCCCTCTTGTCACATATGGAGTTGGTTCAATTCACTTGAGGAATCATGATGGATCAACCAGAATCTTAACTGGTGTTCATTATGTGCCAGATTTGATGAAGAATCTCATCTCTGTGGGAACCTTAGAGTCAAAAGGTTTCGAAGTAAGGGCAAAAGATGGGATAATGAGGATCATCTCTAGTGCACTTGTGATAATGAAGGGGATCCGAAGAAGAAACAATGTGTATTACTTTATGGGTAGTACAATTATTGGGGAAGTAGCAGCGACAACAACTCCTACTGATGATCAGGAGTCAGAAGCAACCAGGTTATGGCATATGCGCTTGGGGCATGCTAGAGAAAAATCTTTGAAACTATTGATAGATCAAGGATTATTAAAAGGAGCTCGGGCTTGCAAAATAGATTTTTGCGAGCACTGTATCAAAGGGAAGAAAACAAGGGTGAAATTTGGAACAACAATCCATGATACTGAGGGTATTTTGGATTATGTTCACTCAGATGTGTGGGGGCCTTCCAAGACAACTTCATTGGGAGGTAAACACTATTATGTTTCCCTTGTTGATGATTTTTCCCGGAGAGTTTGGGTATATACGATGAAGACGAAGGATGAAGTGTTGGGAATTTTCATGAAATGGAAAAAGATGGTGGAGACTCAAACAGGCAGAAGAGTCAAACGTCTTCGTACAGACAATGGTGGAGAATTAAAAAATGATCCATTTCAAAAGGTCTGTGAAGATGAAGGTATTGTCAGTGTCAGACACTTCACTGTCAGAAATACACCACAACAGAATGGGGTGGCAGAGCGAATGAATCGAACTTTGCTGGAGAAAGTTTAGTGTATGTTGTCCAATGCTGGGTTGGGCAAAGAATTTTGGGCTGAGGCTTTGGTATATGCTTGTCACCTTATTAATCGTTTACCATCTACTGCTATTGGTGGTAAAACTCCATTGGAGAAATGGTCTGGAAAGCCTGCTACAGATTATAATTCCTTACATGTGTTTGGTTCCACTGCATATTACCATGTTAAGGAATCAAAGCTGGATCCAAGAGCAAAGAAGGCAATATTTATGGGGATCACCTCTGGTGTGAAAGGCTATCGTCTTTGGTGTCCAGAAACAAAGAAAGTAATCTTCAGCAGGGATGTTACCTTTGATGAATCTACCATGTTGAGAAAGGTAACTTCTGAAAATATGAAGCAAACAGATGGTACTCCCAAACAGGTGGAGATTGATGGCAATAGAATGGTCCCAGCAGATGCAGAAACTGATGATGACTCTCCTGTGGTAGAAGAAGAGTCAAATGAAGAAGAGGTTCAGACCCAAGAACCTCCACATCAACATGAATCAATTGCACAAAGGAAGGGAAAGAGAACCATTAGAAAACCTGCCCGCTATGCTGATATGGTCTCTTCTACAGCACCAATTGCAACTGATGATGTTCCTGCCACTTATAATGAAGCAGTTCAAAGTTCAGAACAAGAAAAGTGGAGGATTGCCATGAAGGAAGAAATGCAGTCCCTTCAAAAGAATCAGACATGGAAACTAGCTAGTCTTCCGAAGGGAAAGAAGGCAATTGGGTGCAAATGGGTATATGCAAAGAAAGATGGATTTCCTGACAAGGATAATGTTCACTACAAAGCAAGATTGGTGGCTAAAGGCTACGCTCAAAAGGAGGGAGTTGATTATAATGAAGTATTTTCTCCAGTTGTAAAGCATTCCTCCATCAGAATTTTATTGGCTTTGGTGGCACAATTGGATTTGGAACTAGTTCAGATGGATGTAAAAACTGCATTTTTACATGGAGACTTGGAAGAGGAAATCTATATGTCTCAGCCAGATGGATTCAAAGTTGATGGAAAAGAAAAGATGGTGTGCAAATTGGACAAATCGCTATATGGATTGAAGCAATCTCCGAGGCAGTGGTACAAGCGATTTGACAAGTTCATGATAGGGCAGAAGTACTCAAGGAGCAAATATGATCACTGTGTGTACTTGCGCAAGCTACAAGATGGATCCTATATATATCTTCTTCTTTATGTTGATGATATGCTGATAGCTTCCAAGAGTCAGACAGAAATAGAGAAGTTAAAGACTCAATTGAATAGGGAGTTTGAAATGAAGGATCTTGGTGAAGCAAAGAAGATTCTCGGCATGGAGATATCCAGAGACAGGAAATTGGGGAGGCTTTGTTTGTCTCAGAAAGAATATCTGAGGAAGGTACTAAAACGTTTTGGCATAAATGAGAAGTCAAAACCAGTTAGTACACCACTTGCTCCTCATTTCAAGCTTAGTGCTTCCATGTCACCAAAGAATGATGCAGAACGGGAATACATGGCAAAAGTACCGTATGCAAGTGCTATTGGTAGCTTGATGTATGCAATGGTTTGTTCAAGGCCCGATATTTCACAGGCAGTTGGGGTTGTGAGCAGGTATATGCATGATCCTGGAAAGGAGCATTGGCAAGCTGTGAAATGGATTCTACGGTATATTCTAGATACCTTAGATGTTGGATTAGTATTTCAGCAGGATGATAAGGATGGTCAGTATGTAATTGGGTATTGTGACTCTGACTACGCTGGTGATTTGGACAAGCGACGATCAACTACTGGTTATGTGTTTACTTTTGCAAAAGCACCAGTCAGTTGGAAGTCCACCTTACAGTCAACAGTGGCTTTGTCTACTACAGAGGCAGAGTATATGGCAATTACAGAGGCTGTAAAGGAGGCAATTTGGCTTCAAGGGTTGCTCGGTGAACTGGGAATGGAACAAAAGCACATCAAAGTGCATTGTGACAGTCAGAGTGCTATTCATTTAGCAAAGAATCAGGTTTACCATGCAAGGACGAAGCACATCGATGTTCGATATCATTTTGTACGAGAGATTCTAGAAGAAGGTGGAGTCATAATCTAGAAGATTCCAACCACTGAGAACCCTGCTGATATGCTGACAAAAGTCGTAACTGTGGCCAAGTTTAAACATTGTTTAGACTTGGTCAATATTGTTACAAATTGAAAGATGGAGTTTGCAGACACTACTGAAAGTTGGATTTGTGAGAGAATTGTATGGGATTTTGTCAAGGTGGAGAATTGTTGTATGCCAAAATCAAGTCCCACATCTAAAGTTTTGTGGGTTTGGGAGGAGTCCTCTCCCTATAAATAAGGTTCCTCCCCTTTGGTTCTTGACATCCCAAATTTGCCATCCTTCTTCTTTGGTAAATTATTTCTTTCTCTCTTTTGTAATATTTCTTTGATTATTGAAATATTATTTTTGTAGTGGTCGAGGACGTAAGCCTCGTTAAATTCCGGTGTTCTTTTTGTTCCTTTTATGTCTATTTAATAGCTATTGTCGGGTATAGTTGTTGTTAATTATTGTGCTATTCAAATTACTTGATAAAATTCTGTCTAGGAGTTGGTTTTATGCGGACCGTGTGTCCTACCACACTTTTCTGGGAATTTTATCTTGGGCTAATTTTTAGTACAATAGTTTTCACACTAGTCATCTAGGTAATAGTTCTCAAAGTGAACTAGTTATCTTTGGTGAAAATTACCCGGTTTTCACAACACTGTGGACATGAGGAAAGTAAGTTTAGACAGTATTGAGTTGGATTTGGAACCTAATTTGAAGGAACTCAAGAAATGTGCAGCAGAATATAACTAATGTTGATTGTGTTAGATTAAAGTATGACAAATGGTGAGCATTTGGCTTATCATTTCAGAGGATTCTGTTGGTCCTTTTCTTTTATGCTTGGCTGTGTACGGTTTGATTGTTTTATCCTTTAATGCTAGTGCAACTTATGTTACTCCTTTCACCTGATCAAGCACCTGTTTAGCTTGTTTTGTTTTTGTTTGAGGTACATTCTCTGTCTTAATGAGCATGGCATGGTTATTAGAACAGTTCAGTAGAAATGCTTAAATGCCGAGAAGCCTGTGTATATAAATGACACAAGCAAGTAGTCAAACCCTTGTATCCCTGTCAACTTCATGCTATGTGCTCTTGCAGATGATTGTAATGGCTAGCTCGATGTTTTTCTTTAGAAAACATTATCAGCTAAATTTGACTGACTGCTTTTATAGGTTGTGAAAATGGCCAAAGCATTGCAAAAGTTTGGCATGAAACGTGCCCTGGTAGTTCATTCAGAGGGTTTAGATGAAATGAGTCCTCTTCGTTAGTGGTCTTGTCCTTTTTTTTGAAAGGTCCGCAACCTTGGAATATATGACCTAATTTAAGCTTTGGTGATCCTAATAGGCTCTGGTTTAGTTCTTGATGTTACTCCTGATAGCAACCAGAAGTTTCCCTTTGACCCAAGTATGCATGCTCTCTCACTTGCTTCTTTGATTTATATCCGAGTAATAATATTTCAATTTTTGGGTAATGTTGTGTTACTACTTGATTTTAATTTTGCAGTTGATTTTGGCATTCCTCGTTGCACTTTGGAGGACTTGAAAGGTGGAGACCCTCCTTATAATGAACAAGTTCTGAGGAATGTCCTTGCGGGTGAGAGAGGAGCAATTGCTGATGCTCTTGTGAGTGTCATCCTCCAGTAACACTCCTTCAATTCAACATTTGATTTTCGTTCTGTTAACAGAAGCAATTGACTTCTTTTTCTCTATGTTTCTTCCTCCATTGTGCAAACAATGACTCTTAAGACAAGAATGATGATATTCTCCTTGAATTCTTTTCCCTCTATTTATGGTTTCAATCACATTGTTTGCCTTGCACATTCTTAATGCTGCAGCCGCACTATTGGTAAGTGGATTGGTAAGCAGCCTTGGTGAAGGAGTAGATCTTGGAAAGGCGATGAAAACACATTGATTACTGGATACAAATCTCCAATGTAAGTGAAAACATACCTACATATTGTTTGACAATCATTTTATGTTCTGAAATAATTATTACCTGTTTTGTTAACTTTTTATTCTGTAATCGTTGCAGGATATCACAAAAACGCCCATGACAGAAGTGTAGAATGAATGATTACGAGATCCATGGACCGTGGTTTTACAGCATGGACTTTATCTCTTTGTTCTTGTTCGTCGCCTAAATTGGGTTAGTTAAGGAATAATCTTTGAATTATTTGCTGATTTGTTAATTAATATTATATAGGTATGGTTCACGAGCCAAAGAATAAGAAATTATTTTATGTTTTTTATTTACAAAAATGATGAGAAACAAACAGCAACATGAACTCCGGGACCTGGTCTTTCTATTACCAAGGACTCGTAATATATTGTATCTAGCTATATGCTATACATGTTTTATCTGTATGCATCTGTAATGTTTGTAATGTTAAGAGTTGCGTCTGTATTTTCCTCTATTAGTTGAATGAAGTTCTGTTTCTCAAAAATGAAAAGGGTTGCCAAACATATGCTACGCATGTTACTTTTTTGTTTTCTATTTTTTATTATCTTAGAATCTAGCCCACACGAAGGATAATCCTTACATTGGCTGTTGTGATATAATGTGAAAATTGAGTGTTAGCCTTTATGTCATGTTACTCACTGTCAAAGTACCCATAATACATTCTTAGCGTTTGCCATCACGAGTACGAAGTATTTATTTCATAACTCAGTGCATACTGATAAATACTAGATCAGAAACATATGATGTTGCCCATATTCAGAATCTAGAGACTTTTTATTGATAATCTAGACATAGGGTGGGTTCATACAAAAGTTGCAAATTTTCTTTCCCACCTCTCCATCTAGGAGAAGTCCGCATAAGGTTGTAAGAACCGAGTAGGCTTCACAGCTATAGGACTCCTCACCTCATGCCTTCCATCACTCCATGTGAGACTCCCGAAGTAGTACCATCCCTGCACCGTGTGATTCGAGAAGAAGCTCACACTAAACGATTGCACCTTCGCGGACGAGTTGAACACCAAAATGTTTGGCATGACAGACACCTTTACTCCTTGTGGAGCGACTACAGAAGCATGGTATGTAGAGTTGACAGGTCCAACATTAGTGACCACCCTGGATACTGTGATTAATCCATGGAGGTTAGGGATGCTTATAGCAGGAACATTCACGTCTAGCTTGGAAGGTCTCTTTGCTGGGCATACAACAGGTTTCGAGGTTAGCCTTTGAGAGCTGGGTATTTGTATCCCATGGCGCACAAGTATTGAATGTACTCAGACATGCCCATGTCATAACCAAGGCCCGGATCTACAACTTTGTTGGGGTTGACAATACCACTCCTCCATAGTCGAAGGGTACGGCAATTTTTTGTAGACTATCCGAGATGATTGGCTCACCCCATTGATCTGTGGTAGATGCTGTCGTACATGGAAAGAATGACATTGTATTTATAATCATATATGCCATTAATGATACAATCGATGAAAAATCAGACAAAATGGCAGAAAACCCAAAAAAGATGGGTGAATGTACCTGTGGTTACCAATGCTGATCTTATGGCGGCAGGAGACAAAGAAGGGTGCACTGATCTAAGAAGTGCAACGATGTCGGCTACATGAGGACACGACATGAAAGTTCCAGACAAAAACGCATAGATAGCAGCAGGTATGACTTTGGTAGTGTTTGTTAATAAGACAGTTGGAGGATAGGCTGCAAGAATGTTCACGCCTGTTGCAGCAATATCCGGCTGTACAAAAGGTTTCAGTCATGATTTTCGATACCTTTTCTAATTTAGTAATCGGTATGGTTATCACTCAGTTCTAGCTTGGTAACATATGTATACAGCACTTGAAGACGAGGTTGTGATCGATCATGGAAAGAAGTATTTACCTTGAGAATTTCTGGAGCTGTAGTATTAGGACCTCGATTTTCTGGAAGGGCTCACCTTTGCAGTAGGTGATCTGTAGCCATGTCAGCCTCATGTTTTCAGAGACTTCAACAAGACTAAACATCACTAGACATGATAATATTTCACATTTTAAACAAGTAGAGAGGGATCGCAACAAAGATATTGTTGTACCTTGAAGAGTAGTAGTAGTTGATAATTTGGGTTCCGACCTCGTAATCCACAAAAACGCATGGTGCATAAACACAAGCTCTGACACTTACAAGAGAAAGATTTGTTTCTACAATGACACCAAGAGCTCCACTTTCTTTGACAGTTGTCATACCAACCCGGCACCTGTCAAAGCAGAGCACAATGCTTCCAGCCATGGACGATTCATTCTTAGGCAAGCTGCTACACTGACTGCCACCAATCCCGAATATGAATTTGATAGTAATATATATCCGAATATATTATTTTTTAAGAATAACATTTCCTTATAATATGAGTTTTTAGTCTTACCCTCCACTTGCTAGCAGCAGTGTGCATGGATAATACTTCAATTTAGCAAAACCAATATCTTTTCCGGACAGCATTCCTGAACTTGTAACAAAAAGTTCAAAGTTTCAATGATTGAACAGCTTACCTCGGCACCCGAACAAATATTAAAGAAAATTAGCCATTGGTAATTTATCAGCTAATTTAACATTCTTTCAGGGTTATATATATGACAAGAGAATAAATTTTGATAAGTGTTCTTAATTTTTAATGAGGGATTATGATTGGTTGTGATAGTAATATAAGATGCAATATTTTGAGATAAAGTAAAAGATAAGTGCAATTTGATTTCATACCTGTTTATAGAATTTTTTTCAAATCGTTTTAATTTGGGAGATATGTATTTTTATTATTTTCATACTTTTTAATTAATTTAATTATAAATATGATAAACATGGAAAATAGGTGTTGATAAATGCGCATATTTATATTATTCTTGAATTTTGCATTAATTAAATTGCATATATAGAGGAAGAAAATATGAGTTAATAAGCACGTATATCCATAGAAATAATTTTAATAAATTTATATATATATATATATATATATGTATGTATATAGGAATAATATACAATTGGAATAAAAAAAATTTGTGTATCATATAGACAAAGTAAGGTGAAGATGAGGGTGTTTTCCATTACCAATATGGTTTGGTTGTTTCCAAGGGTAATGCGTGTGGGGAATGCTCTGTCCATGGTCGTGGCGGCCACACTGATCATCCATGGCGCGGTGTTGGATACGGTGCAGGCATGGGGACCTTCGTTGCCGGCGGCGAACACCACCGCGCCCCCTTTCCACAGCCTGGAAGGTGCCGATGGTCAGCCCATTCTGCAGCTCCAGCTAGTAGAAGAGTGGCACGGACTTGCCCAGCGACACCGACAGCACGTCCACCCCGTCGCCGATGGCGTCGTCGAAGGCCTTGAGCACGTCTGCCGACGCGCAGATGCCGGTCACCCAGCAGGCCTTGTATATTGCCAGTTGGGCCGCTGGGGCACCGCCTCTCGCCGTCCCCCGCGACAGCCCGCCGTAGCTGCTAGTGCCGGCCGCGGGCAATCCCCTTGCAATAGAGGCTGTGTGCGTGCCATGGCCGGCGGCATCCCGGGCCGACATGTGTTCGTTGTCGAAGGGGTTGTCGTCGGCGACGCCGCTGGTTGAGCCGGCAATTTCGCCCAAGAAGGCTTTGAGAAAGCTTTATTTTCCAAGTTGGCCTAATAAAGTAATTAGCCCAAATTGAAAATTTTTGGATATGTCATTATTGTTGATGGCTTTGATTTGGCTTTTTGTTTTCGGAAATAAGTTTTTGATTGACCGGCTATTAATGTGAAAATCAAGAAGTCTAACTACCAATAAAAACACTTCGAGCTAGACCTGTGTCTATGACGCCATGGATAACGTCTTCTCCCATGCCATGACTCTGGGCGAGGAGGGTGTCGGCCATGGTCGATTTAGCAGTGGAGAGAGGAAGGCTGAGGTAATCCAAGCTCCTTGTAGTGTGCAGCTTCAACATGTGATTAGGGACTACATGAACCACGTCTGAGTGCCCTGCATTCATTCATTGTATATATATATATATATATATATATGATCATGAATTGTTAAGACATGCAGGTAGTTTGTAGACAGTGAACACTCGCTGCTGGCAGAGCATCCGTACCTTCAATGATACGACCTTGAGGGTGTCGGTGAGATGGGCCGCAAAAAGCCATGCTTGTAACTGTATAGAATCGACTCCGCAGCAGCTGCTTTGCTGGGTACGTTTTGATGGAAGAGATGATTCATGTTAGAATCGAAATCAAAATTGTAGATGTAAAATTAGAAGCTAGTGGTTAATGTACTGTGTGCTTGCCTTCCTAGAAAAGTTGCCAGGAAGTGTTGGTGAGACTTCTCTACTTGTGCAGGGTCGTCATGTTTTTCTCGCCCATGTAAACAATGTACACCTGCATCTTTAAGCTCTATATTAATCAAGTGTTTAAACTGGTACGACAAACACTAATTATGATGGCTAATTCTCTTTCTGGTAGTAAATTAAGCCAATGCTAGCTAATATGAAAAATATTAGAAAACCATCTCAAGTTGATTTTGTTAGAAATAAACTGTATAAACTTGGATCGACTTCATATCAAATCATCAAGAGAAATTAAACTAGATAAATAAAATAAAATAGCGGAAGCGTACATGAAACCATAAAGAAACTGAAATCTGAATCCAGGAAGAGTTTTCAAAACCTGAATTTTCAATTATGGATCTTCCAAATCCAAGACTAGTTTTCTAAACCAAAGATCTGGACAATGGGATACCAGAACGAAAATCAGATATAAATTCAGAGACCATAACCTCCTTATTTATAACCGAAGTTTCATAATTTCAATTCCACCCATCACAAAAGAGAAATTACAAAAATGGTATCCACACATTGAATCCCACACTTTTATGTTCAAATTCCACACCTTAATTTATGGCTCATAACCCTTAACTTTAGTAGATCAATTTAATTTAGCCAACCTTATATAATAACATTTGATACAATTCCTGATTCATGTATATATTTATGTCCAATTTCCAACAATCTCCCACTTGGACTTAATATATACACAAAATAATTGTATAACTTTATGAGCTCCAAATATATGTCATTATACCAAAATAACAATCTCGTCCATTAATCAATGTCAGTATATGATCAAGGCGTGCAGTGATAGCCGCCCTTAAAAAGGCTACGGCCGGGGTGTGTGAGGCACTGGCACTAGAGTTGGCAGTGAGAGCTTCCCCACAAACGGGGGCATAGCGATCACCTGAGTGCAGTGATAGCCGCTCCACAAAAAGGCTACGGCCGGGGTGTGCGAGGCACTGGCACTAGAATTGGTAGTGAGAGCTTCCCCACAAACGGGGCATAGCCATCACCCGAGTGCAGTGATAGCTACCCCACAAAAAGGCTATGGCCGGGGTGTGCGAGGCACTGGCACTGGAGACGGTAGTGGTAGCCTCCCCATAAAAAGGCTACGGCCGGGGTGTGCGGATCACAGCGGACACCTCCTCCGCATTGTTTTGGAGTATAGCGGAATCGCTCCACCGCATATTAAAATAAACATAAGGAAATAGTGGAATGTACTTGTTTTGTTTTATCTATTATACTACTTAGTGTTGTAATCACTAATGCGGAATTGCCTCCGCAGGTGTGCAGATACAAGATTAGGTGATTGACATCCAGAGTATGGAGCAAAATAAATATGAGGACTCCTTTTCTTTTAAATTGAGAAATAAGTGTGGCTGCTGGGAAACGGTCCAAGACTGTGGGATGTTTATGTATGTTATTATTTATAAAAAATGTTTGACATAATTACTTACTTTTGAGTAACAACTAGCCAGTTAGGCCCACAATATCGTGAAAAATGGCGGGTCGTTACACTTCCAGTTCCAAGTCATTGGTTGCATAATTTTGCTCATGAATCTTCAATTGATGACAGGCATAGGCCACCTTACCTTCTTGCATAAGGATGCATCCTAAATGCAACAGAGACGCATCATTGAAGACTACGAATCCTTCATTACCATTTGGTAGGGTCAAGACTGGTGCAGTTGTTAGACTCTTCTTTATAGACTGGAAACTCTCCTCACACTTATTACTCCATTCAAACTTGACTCCCTTCCTTGTGAGTTTGGTCATCGACGATGCTACTCAGGAAAAATCTTTAATGAATTTCCTATAGTAACCCGCTGAACCAAAGAAGCGTCTAATATAAATGACTGACTTAGGTTGTGGTCAATCAGTGACTGCTTCCATTTTTTATGGATCCACTGCAATTCTGGCCTTTGAGACAATATGACCAAGGAAATTTACCTCCATCAACCAAAAGTCCCACTTTGAGAGCTGGGCAAATAGTTGATTTTCTCTCAGAACTTGAAGAGTAATGGATAGGTGCTTCGCATGCTCTTCTTCATTATTTGAATAGACTAGAATGTCATCCACAAACAAGATAATAAACTTGTCCGACTATGCATGGAATACTATGTTCATGAGTGGCATAAAGGCCACTGGTGCATTTGGCAAACCAAAAGGCATGACCAGAAACTCTTAATGTCCATAGTGAGTTCGGAAAGCCATTTTCTATATATCTGATTCCTTTGCACGTAATTGGTGATAACCAGACCGCAAGTCTATCTTCGAAAATATTTCGACTATTTTTAGCTGATCAAACAAATCATCAATCCTCGATAAGGGGTACCAATTCTTGACTGTCACTTGATAGATTTTTCAATAGTCAATATGTGAGATCCCTCAACTTAGTCCCACATCTAATACCTACTGGGAGAAGATCATGTTTATAAGTGGGAATGGACTATAGATCTTTAACTTTCGGGGTACCCATTTTAAAGAAATGACTTAGCCCATTACGTTGCACTTTGGGCTGGGTCGTTACAAATGGTATCAGAGCCGACCTGGTTCCGTGTTAGATGGTGGGCTGGACTAGGGACGTTGGCTAGGCTGCAGGTCACAGGACAGAAAGGTCGTGGGCTGGGGCTAGCAATGGGCCAAGACTAGAAATGTTGGCTAGGCTGCCGGTCACGGGCCAGAAAGGTCGTTGGCTGGGGCTAGCAACGGGCCAAATATAGGCATTTTGGGGACAAAATTTCCTAAGGTGGGTGGATTATGAGATCCCTCAACTTAGTCCCACATCTAATACGTACTGGGAGAAGATCCTATTTATAAGTGGGAATGGACTATAGATCTTTAACTTTCGGGGTACCCATTTTAAAGAAATGACTTAGCCCATTACGTTGCACTTTGGGCTGGGTCGTTACAAATGGTATCAGAGCCGACCTGGTTCCGTGTTAGATGGTGGGCTGGACTAGGGACGTTGGCTAGGCTGCAGGTCACAGGACAGAAAGGTCGTGGGCTGGGGCTAGCAATGGGCCAAGACTAGAAATGTTGTCTAGGCTGCCGGTCACGGGCCAAAAAGGTCGTTGGCTGGGGCTAGCAACGGGCGAAATATAGGCATTTTGGGGACAAAATTTCCTAAGGTGGGTGGATTATGAGATCCCTCAACTTAGTCCCACATCTAATACGTACTGGGAGAAGATCCTGTTTATAAGTGGGAATGGACTATAGATCTTTAACTTTCGGGGTACCCATTTTAAAGAAATGACTTATCCCATTACGTTGCACTTTGGGCTGGGTCGTTACACAATACATAGCCGAAGTGATCCATCTTTCTTCTTTGCAAAAAGAATAGGAGCTCCCTGGGTGAAGTACTTGGTCGAACGAAACCTACCTGCAACAGCTCCTCTAGTTAACTCTTCAACTCCTTAAGTTCTGCTGGAGCCATGCGGTATGGTGCTTTGGAAATGGGTTTTGTTCCAGGTGCTAGGTCAATGGCAAACTCCACTGCCCGCTTAGGAGGTAACCCTAGAAGTTCGTCTAGGAATACACATATTCCCAGACCAATTCCTCCCCCTGAACAAAATTAGCGAACACTAGTGCTTTCTTTTGGACAACGGGCATTGGAAAATATTGTCCATTGATGCTGCCACAAATTTCGGCTACATGATGGAAGAAATCTCACATCGATGGAATGTGGTTTTCTCCATGGATTTCCACCGGTAAGATGCTTCCTCTTGAAGCATGCATGTTGCTAATCTGTAACGACATGGCCCAAAGTGCAACATAATGAGCCTAAGTCATTTCTTTAAAATGGTTAACCCAAGATAACGATCTATAGTGCATTCTCACTTATAAACATGATCTTCTCCCGGTAGGTATTAGATGTGGGACTAAGTTGAAGGATCTCACAATCAACTCACATTAGGAAATTTCATCCCCGAAATGCCTATACTTGGCCCGTTGCTAGCCCTAGCCAACGTCCCTAGCCCAGCCCATTGCTAGCCCCATCCCATGACCTTTCTGGCCCATGACCGGTAGCCTAGCCAACATCCCAAGTCCAGCCCACTATCTAACATGGAAACAGGTTGCTCTGATACCACCTGTAACAACCCAGCCCAAAGTGCAAACTAATGGTCCTAAGGCATCTCTTTAAAATGGTTAAACCAAGTTAAAGATCTATAGTCCATTTTCACTTAGTAACAAGATCTTCTCCCGGTAGCTATTAGATGTGAGACTACGTTGAGGGATCTCACAATACACCCACCTTAGGAAATTTCATCCCCGAAATGCCTATACTTGGCCCGTTGCTAGCCCCAGCCGACGGCCTTTCTGGTCCGTGACCGGCAACCTAGCCAACGTCCCTAGTCCAGCCCGTTGCTAGCCCCAGCCTACGAACTTTCTGGCCCATGACCGGCAGCCTAGCCAATGTCCCTAGTCAAGCCCACCATCTAACATGGAACCAGGTTGCTACGTTACCACCTGTAACGACCCAGCCCAAAGTGTAAACTAATGGGCCGAAGGCATCTATTTAAAACTTATAAACAAGATCTTCTCTCGGTTGGTATTAGATGTGGGACTAAGTTGAGGGATCTCACAATCCACCCACCTTAGGAAATTTCGTCCTCGAAATGCCTATATTTGGCCCGTTGCTAGCCCCAGCGCACGACCCGTCCCAAAGTGCAACATAATGGGCCTAAGTTATTTCTTTATAATGGTTAACCCAAGTTAAAAATCAATAGTCCATTCTTACTTATAAACAGGATCTTTTCCCGGTAGGTATTAGATGTGGAACTAAGTTGAGGGATCTTACACAATCTCACTTGATGGTGGTGGGGCACAGACAGAGCACTAAACGCTTTTTCGGTAATGTCAATCCAGCTCTCCACCTTCATTTGATCGATCCCTACAATAAATACCTCAGTTCTATTTTTCCTAAATTTTTCCATAGTGTAGTGATCACTATCATTAATAGCTTGCGGCACAACTTGTCGGACTACCAGTTGCATTGGGTTTGGATGCTCCCCTCGCTTGCCTGGGTCTGTTAACCCTGCCCGCCCGTGGGCACTCCCCTAACCAATATCTGGGGTGATTCTGGGACTCGCTGCTTCTAATGACCCAGCCATTTTTAACAATATTGTGGGCCTTGTTGGCCAGGTGTTACCAAAATAAAACTACTAAATGCCGAGTAATAAGTTATAAAATAATGGTTCCCACAGTCTTAGACCATTTCCCATAGCCACATTTATAACTCAAAACAAAATAAAAAGAAGTCCCATTTATTACCCATTCTCCTAACCTGACTATCCTATCATACTTTTATTCTACCTTATTTGAGCTGAAATCAAACAATCTTGATTGGCCTACATACCCATGTCGGGATCAAGCTCGATGTAGTTCTATTGGCTGATGGGTTAGTCCACCGTGCCACTATAAAATATTGGGCCGATGGGTCAGTCCATCGTGCCCCCTATTGGCCGATGGGTTCATTCCATCGTACCCCCTATTATGTTGTAGTTCTATTGGCTGATGGGTTAGTCCACCGTGCCACTATAAAATATTGGGCCGATGGGTCAGTCCATCGTGCCCCCTATTGGCCGATGGGTTCATTCCATCGTACCCCCTATTATGTTGTAGTTCTATTGGCTGATGGGTTAGTCCACCGTGCCACTATAAAATATTGGGCCGATGGGTCAGTCCATCGTGCCCCCTATTGGCCAATGGGTTCATTCCATCGTACCCCCTATTATGTTGGGCCGATGGGTCCATTCCACCATACCCCCTATTGGTCGATGGGTCCATTCCATCGTACCCCCTATTGGCCGATGGGTCCATTCCACCGTACCCCTTATTGGCCGATGGGTCCATTCCACCGTACCACTTATTATGTTGAGCTGATGGGTCCATTCCACCGTACCCCCTATTGGCCGATGGGTCCATTCCACCGTACCACTGTATTAGGTTGAGCCGATGGGTCCATTCCACCGTACCCCCTATTGGCCGATGGGTCCATTCCACCGTACCACTGTATTAGGTTGAGCCGATGGGTCCATTCCACCGTACCCCCTATTGGCTGATGGGTCCATTCCACCGTACCACTGTATTAGGTTGAGCCGATGGGTCCATTCCACCGTACCCCCTATTGGCTGATGGGTCCATTCCACCGTACCACTGTATTAGGTTGAGCCGATGGGTCCATTCCATCGTACCCCCTATTATGTTGGGCCGATGGGTCCATTCCACCGTACCCCCTATTGGCCGATGGGTCCATTTCAATGTACCCCCTATTGGTCCGATGGGTCCATTCCACCGTACCCCTTATTGGCCGATGGGTCCATTCCACCGTACCACTGTATTAGGTTGAGCCGATGGGTCCATTCCACCGTACCCCCTATTGGCCGATGGGTCCATTCCACCGTACCACTGTATTAGGTTGAGCCGATGGGTCCATTCCACCGTACCCCCTATTGGCCGATGGGTCCATTCCACCGTACCACTGTATTAGGTTGAGCCGATGGGTCCATTCCACCGTACCCCTATTATGTTGGGCCGATGGGTCCATTCCACCGTACCACTTATTAGGTTGAGCCGATGGGTCCATTCCATCGTACCCCCTATTGGCCGATATTTATTTATGGACTGTCCGTTCCATTCTGACATGTCCATTATTAGATTTTGAACAGTGCGGCTAAAAAATAGGGTTTCTTGAAACTAGTCAAACGTGAATTTCATATCTGCCATCTAATTTGCAACCATACAATATCTCAACACCCAAAGACCTATTGCAATTTATACCAAAAAGTTCCAGCAACTTAGCAAGGTATTTCTAATGAATTTATGCATTGCAACCATGCATGTAAGAGTTCTAATGGAAAAGAAACTAAGAAGAAGTATGAAATACTTACACCACAATGGAAAGGCACTGGAGAGGAGGCAAGAAGGAGTGGACTGCCTTTCCTCCCTAACCCCTCCTCCTATATATATATGCTTCAACGAGTTCCTCAATTAAATTCTCACATCTATTCATGTATAGGTATTCCCTAGGTTCAACGAGTCCCTTTATTAAATTCTCTTACCCCATCATCCGTTCATGAATCAGTATTCTCTAGGTTGGGTTCGTCTTCCCTAATGCCAGAGTTTGGCCTTACGTCTTCTCTAAGGTTAGGGTTTGGCTTTACGTTGAACCGTGACCGGTCTACTTGATAACCAACCATATCCATTCATCGAAAATAATATTTCATAATACTTAGGTTCAAGTCTTGAAATAAAAATTTTCACATATTTTCACGGTTCTTACAATCTCCCCAACTTAGAAATATTTCGTCCCCGAAATATTATAACATCAACAGGATGATCATGATTAACTATATCTTCGGAACCTCAGGTTGCTCTTGTTGTTGCTTCGGAGGCTGACGACAGTCCTTATGTATGTGTCCCGTCCTTCCACAATTGTAGCACCGACGGGGCTCACTGCATAACCCTGAATGCATCTTGTTGCAATTTTTACATAGTCGACACGAAATCTCCTGAAACTTCCTTTTGCGGTTCCCATCGACATTCCGTTATGTTCAAAAAAATTTTTTTTTTCAATGATTACTTAGGTTTGTTAGTGAGTCCACTAATTCACTAATGACATACCCCATTGGAGAAAGATAAATATTGGACTCTTCAACAAGGTACTTGAGTCATAAGATGTGAGCTTTTGGGAAACCTTGCTCTGATACCACCTGTAACGACCCGGCCATTTTTAACAATATTGTGGGCCTTGTTGGCCAGGTGTTACCAAAATAAAACTACTAAATGCCGAGTAATAAGTTATAAAATAATGGTTCCCACAGTCTTAGACCATTTCCCATAGCCACATTTATAACTCAAAACAAAATAAAAAGAAGTCCCATTTATTACCCATTCTCCTAACCTGACTATCCTATCATACTTTTATTCTACCTTATTTGAGCTGAAATCAAACAATCTTGATTGGCCTACATACCCATGTCGGGATCAAGCTCGATGTAGTTCTATTGGCTGATGGGTTAGTCCACCGTGCCACTATAAAATATTGGGCCGATGGGTCAGTCCATCGTGCCCCCTATTGGCCGATGGGTTCATTCCATCGTACCCCCTATTATGTTGTAGTTCTATTGGCTGATGGGTTAGTCCACCGTGCCACTATAAAATATTGGGCCGATGGGTCAGTCCATCGTGCCCCCTATTGGCCGATGGGTTCATTCCATCGTACCCCCTATTATGTTGTAGTTCTATTGGCTGATGGGTTAGTCCACCGTGCCACTATAAAATATTGGGCCGATGGGTCAGTCCATCGTGCCCCCTATTGGCCGATGGGTTCATTCCATCGTACCACCTATTATGTTGGGCCGATGGGTCCATTCCACCGTACCCCCTATTGGCCGATGGGTCCATTCCATCGTACCCTGACTAGTTGAGCCGATGGGTCCATTCCACCGTACCCCTTATTGGCCGATGGGTCCATTCCACCGTACCACTTATTATGTTGAGCCGATGGGTCCATTCCACCGTACCCCCTATTGGCCGATGGGTCCATTCCACCGTACCACTTATTATGTTGAGCCGATGGGTCCATTCCACCGTACCCCCTATTGGCCGATGGGTCCATTCCACCGTACCACTTATTAGGTTGAGCCGATGGGTCCATTCCACCGTACCACTGTATTAGGTTGAGCCGATGGGTCCATTCCACCGTACCCCCTATTGGCCGATGGGTCCATTCCACCGTACCACTGTATTAGGTTGAGCCGATGGGTCCATTCCACCGTACCCCCCTATTGGCCGATGGGTCCATTCCACCGTACCACTGTATTAGGTTGAGCCGATGGGTCCATTCCACCGTACCCCCTTAGTTGGCCGATGGGTCCATTCCACCGTACCACTGTATTAGGTTGAGCCGATGGGTCCATTCCATCGTACCCCCTATTGGCCGATATTTATTTATGGACTGTCCGTTCCATTCTGACATGTCCATTATTAGATTTTGAACAGTGCGGCTAAAAAAATAGGGTTTCTTGAAACTAGTCAAACGTGAATTTCATATCTGCCATCTAATTTGCAACCATACAATATCTCAACACCCAAAGACCTATTGCAATTTATACCAAAAAGTTCCAGCAACTTAGCAAGGTATTTCTAATGAATTTATGCGTTGCAACCATGCATGTAAGAGTTCTAATGGAAAAGAAACTAAGAAGAAGTATGAAATACTTACACCACAATGGAAAGGCACTGGAGAGGAGGCAAGAAGGAGTGGACTGCCTTTCCTCCCTAACCCCCTCCTCCATATATATATATGCTTCAACGAGTTCCTCAATTAAATTCTCACATCTATTCATGTATAGGTATTCCCTAGGTTCAACGAGTCCCTTTATTAAATTCTCTTACCCCATCATCCGTTCATGAATCAGTATTCTCTAGGTTGGGTTCGTCTTCCCTAATGCCAGAGTTTGGCCTTACGTCTTCTCTAAGGTTAGGGTTTGGCTTTACGTTGAACCGTGACCGGTCTACTTGATAACCAACCATATCCATTCATCGAAAATAATATTTCATAATACTTAGGTTCAAGTCTTGAAATAAAAATTTTCACATATTTTCACGGTTCTTACAATACTGCCTATTCTTGGGCACTCCCCTGACCACCATCTGGGGTGATTCTGGGACTCGCTGCCGAGTTTTAGGCTCCATTCCCTGCTACCACTCCTAGTAACCGCTGAACAAGATTCTGCACCACAGAAGTTTTATTATTTGAAGCCTACACTAGTCCCTGTATGGCCGTCAGAATGTGGGCCAACAATCCACTATTTTCTTTGAAGATTACAAATTACACTGCTTAATGGAATTTTTGCCACTTTAATTCTTTAATTCCATATACACCTTGCAATGCCTCGATGAAGAACTCAACTCAGCTGCCTTGAGAGGGAAAATCTGTCACAGAGTATCTAACCAATCGGAGTAAGAGAATAAATCCAGAGCTGAAGTTTAAGTTGATCCCGATTAAGTTATGAACAGCACTTATCCACAACAGCAAGGCAAAGTTTCACAACGTTGAGCTCCAGCGTCTATGGCAGTGGCTACTTGGCTCTTTGAAAGACAGCCCCTTCTTCACTTCACGATTTTTTCCAGCGGCTACCGCAACGAAATTTAGTAAAACTCGGTTTGGGTTTATAGATCACTTCTTCGCCTTCACGTTGAACCTCGCGATGGGGCCGGGAACGACCGGAACTGGTCTGAAAAAATTAGCGAACTCCGACCTTCGCTGCACTGTTCTCCGCTTTGCTGCACTGTTCTTCAAGCAGTGACGGTGTTAAACGAGGGAACAATTCTGATGCTTCAAGACAGTAAAAGGCATACTTTAGCAGCCTTCAACGCGTCTCCACGGCTGATAACAGCAATTCAGAGCAGCGCGACGATCGGATGGTCTCTTACGGCCATTGTTACAGCGACTCGTAGCAGCGAGTCTCAACCTGGGCACTTCTCGAGTTGAGCAGAGGGCAATTTCCTGGCACAGCGGGATCACCTAAAGGTGGCAACAATTCTCCTTTCCAAGAGGAAAGGTTTCTAATGGTGACGGGACAACGAGCGAATCCTCCAGCAAAAGGTCTTTCACAATGAAAGAACAAAGCAGTGAGGCAAATCCGTTGATTGTGACGACCCAGCCCAAAGTGCAACGTAATGGGCTAAGTCATTTCTTTAAAATGGGTACCCCGGAAGTTAAAGATCTATAGTCCATTCCCACTTGTAAACAAGATCTTCTCCCAGGTAGGTGATCAGATGTGGGACTAAGTGGAGGGATACTCACAATCCACCCACCTTGGGAAATTTTCGTCCCCGAAATGCCTATTTCTTGGCCCGTTGCTTGGCCCCAACCCACGTCTTTTCCGGCCCGTGACCGGTGGCCTAGCCAAGATGCGTCCTTATGCAAGATGGTAAGGTGGTGGCTTACTCCAACTCGCCAATTGAAGATTCACTAGCAAATTATGCGACCCATGACTTGAACTGGTAGCAGTAGTTTTTGCCCTAAAGATTTGGGGCACTACTTGTATGGGGCCCAGTTCAAAGTTTTCACCGACCATCAAAGTTTGAAGTATATCTTCACCCAGAATGACCTTAACCTTCGACAGAGACGGTGGATAGAATACTTGAAGGACTATGATTACCAAATTTTATACAACCCGGGAATGATT
>JAURVB010013673.1:0-140940 GCA_033002965.1 Piper betle | reverse complement strand
GTCCACCTACCCACAATCGCATCCGCTTGCCCATGTCGTGTCCGCATGATTGTGCCAAGTTCACTAGTGCGAGTCCACCTGTCCTGTCGTGTCCACTTAGCCAACCCAGCCCATTTTCTAGCCCGGGTTGGTTCAGCCATTCAGTTTAGTCTAGTTCCGTTTTGTTCGGTCCGGTTTGGTTTAGCCTGTTTTCATCCGTTCTTGTGCCATTTTCGGTAATTTGAGAACTTCTATATTAGTTAAGATGCATATTTATATTGTTTAGCATGATTAGATGTTATAATAAATTTTTTTGTATTATTTTCTTTAATTATTTAATTATTTATTTATTCATTATTATTTATTTATTTGTATTTATATGTTTATCATATATGATGAATGTTTACTTGATTATTTGTTATTATTAATATTATATTTATTTATTAATATTAGTCTTATTATGTTTATTAAAATGAAAATTTTATTTATTTATTTATATATTTAATTATCTATTTGTATGTTCGCGTGTATGTTATTATTTATTTGTATTTAATTATGCATTCTTATATTGTATAACTATGATATTATTATTATTCATGTGAATGAATATTAAATATTTATTTAATTATTTATTGAATTATTATTTCATTATTTAATTATTTATATATTTACTAACACAAGTATATATAATATTTGTTTGTGTTTGCTTGTATATTTTTGTAGTGTAATTATATTATTATTTTATGATTATGGTATTATTTATGTTCACGTTTTTATTATTTACGTCATTATCTATGTCTGTATTTATTTGTTTATTCATTATTATTATGTCTTGATTTGCATGTCAGGTGTTTAGTTATAGATTTGTTAGCATCATTTTCTTTGTTAGAATATATTGATGAAATGAACACACACCACGAGCATGCATCATATAAAAATGTTAGTATTTTACTTAGTAGTGGGTTTCGATGTAGGTTTTGGAATCCGAGCTTGCCGTAGGTCTTCTGATACACTTGGAACTTGGACCACAAGTTCGTAGGACTCTCCCTCTCTGCTTGACTCCTTGCGTGTCGAGTTTAATCGTGCTTTGTGTGTTGGATGGCATTGGCGGAGTTTTATTGCATCCCTCCGATGTCGGGCCATTTAGCTGTGTTTTCTACGCATGTTTCATAAAACTACAAGGATGAGATGCCTTGTTGGTTTTTGAACTAAAATGCCTATTATATAAGTACGGATTTCATGAATAAAAGAGTAGTTTGGTGTATGATAGACTGCACAATACAACACATTTTCAGAAATTGTGCCACTAACTTAATTGTTTCTTTTGCCACTTGAGTACCGTGGCCGGTGATATGAAAGATATGAGGGTGTAAGCGTTGTAGTTATGAATATGATTATAAGCCACGCATGTGAGCCGGCACTTGCTTAAGTATGTTTGGTTACTGCCCAGTGTGAAGCAGTCTTGAAGTTTCATAAGTTTTCGTAGGTAATGGAATACCTATTTGCCAATTTGTATTAGTTATTTTTTGGACCAGTAATATTCGTTACTGGCGGTTTTCATATAATATATGTAGGTCTTGCAAATCCTGAGTCAACTTTGGTGGAAGGACAGATAAGCACTACACACACTTGATCTCAGTGTATTTATTTCTTTTCTTACGTTACTTATATTTGATGTGTTTTAATGTCTATTTAATATTGTCTTCAATTCTCGTGACACCGAGAGGGTTGTTTCGTTCTATTTCATTGATCAAGTCGTACCGACTAACAACTTCAAAGATGACTCGCCTCGATTGTAACATTTCAAATTCGGTTCTCAGGTGAACCAAAATTAGGGTGTTATAGAAGCAACCCTCCTCTTGGAGTCTCAAGATAGTAAGACACCACTAGCCCAGTCAGCACAAAACATGATAGGATGTATGAATGCATGAAACAACTTAATGAGAAGTTATGTGCAATGAGATGACATGATAACACTCAACACACAGCAAGAAAAAATATAAATGGATAAAATAAAGGAATGAATATATCAAAATGACTGCTGGAACTGAAGTCTTATCTCTTATAGAGACCAGATATAATACATGATATGCTGATGCACAAGCTTGTAAGAGCGTACATCACAATGCCTCAAATAAAATGTACATCAACATGCATCAAACAAAGATAAATGTACTTTTCTTGTTCCATGGAAAGGATGCATCATCATGATCCAGTATTACCACTTATTTAATTCTTTCTTTGAGTTATGTAGAACACCCATTAAGAATAAGAATATCAATTCTTCGTAAAAAATTAGGCAAAAAAAAATGAAAGAAACTAATGGCGTGGAGAGCACAAGAGTGAGTAGTAAGACCTAAATATATAATAATAAAACTATTAGTAAACGAGTGTCATTGGCCCATAAAATAACTAATACAAACTATCAAGTGGATCTAACATCTACAAGGAAGGAAAAAATAATGTATAACTCAATGGGAATATAGAAAGGGCATCAACTGTAATATCTGGCCTCTATGCCAATATTACTTAGTCTGTTTTTCTTCTTTTTAGCAGATATAACAGTAGTTGACTCCTTTTTAGCTCATAAAATATTTTCTTTGTATATGTTATTCTGGACTAATGAAAGGTAATTTGAATTATACAATTATGTGTTAATTATATTGAGTTTAGCTAACTAGGATCTTTGTCTAACACTCAACCACGAAAGGGGACAAACCGTCAAGTAAAATCACTTGAGATTAGTTTTCCAAAATGTTTTAAAGTCTAATGTATGGACTTAGACAGTTATTTACATAATCAAATGATCTAAGTAGAAGTCTGGCATTATTAGTTGACCAAGGGTCAAGTTTTGCCCTCTTATTATGTTCACTACATATGTAAGCAGTGAACTCAATACCTTGTTGACAAGTTACTCAAGGGACGAAGTTCACTCTGTACAAGATACAAGAGACTTTTTGAATGATGAGATGAAAAGACTCAGCAATTAGGATTTTAATTATGTTATTTACAAGTTTAATAAAACAGAATAATAAACTTTTACTGAGAGGTACTTAGATGGTTATGTAAAGTATGTTTAGATTTTAAATTTGGTTTTATATAGATATAAGTGTCATTCAGCTCAATAGAATTATTCCGTTGTGTTCATTATTTATGTTTATGCAGGTGCATTAGAAGATGAAGCTATTAATGGCCATTATTTAGGTATTATGTAAGAAAAATGGGATCGTTACTGCTAAGGAGAGGGAGAAAGAAATTGACATTGAATTGGGAGAGGAAGCCTCTCTTATGCTTGTATATACCTTCTAACCCGTCTTTAGATCCAATTTCCCACATCTTACCCATGTAGTAGAAAATATTAATAAGTTGCTACCCGTTTACTTAAATCCTTGGCCATCTAAACAAGTTTAGCTCCACTTAGATTAACCTACCAGTAATGTTTAAGTGCTTAGCATCGCTTTGATTATTATTTGATCTTAACAGACACCTTGTTGGAGATATGAACTTGGTTCACTTGTGACCATCTCTAACTTGTTCCACATAGTTTTTCCTTTTGTCCTTTTACTTATTAACTTGTTTTCTTATTTAGATTTATCAAACTTCAGTGAACCGATTCTTTTACAATTTATTACATTAAGATAAATATCTTCACTATATCATATAATCTTAATATTTCCAATGGACCATGAGGTTGGTCAAGATTGTTTGTTCAAAAGAGATATCTTGATTATGTACCATGTTTTGGATTTTTTTTATTTATCCATCAATTTGTAAAAATCATAACTCTCATGACAAACCTCTGATGGACGAGATTATTATTTTTTTGGATTATTAGTGAGTCTAGTTTTATTCTCCTAAATTTCAGAATTTTTGAGTTTCTAATATTGGAGTTATGATCTTGAATGTTACATACTCAATATGTCCAATACTCAAAAACACAAAAATTGCCGGGTATTACACTCACCCCCTTAAAGGAAATTTCACCTTTAATATGTCTCATTAGAATAAAGTGAATTCTTAACTTCTTGAAATGTTTTGAATGATCTACTAGATAGTCATTCTACCTATAGGATCAATCTCCCCAAAGGTTTCATAGAAAACTCCTGATTCCATCAAAAGTGGTGAGTTCGGTAAAAATCTATCGGATTACTAGACCATCATCCATTTCTTCACAACATACTACATCTCAAAACTAATTGTAGCCGAGGAAATCACCATTGAGAACCACAACTATATGGTAGCATTATTAACTTTTGGAGTATTTGTCCTACATATCTCCTTTTCTTGTTCCATCAAAAGGATGCATCACCATCATCCAGCATTACCACTTATTCAATTCTTCCTTTGAGTCATCTAGATCTTATAAGAATATAAATTCTTTGTAAAATATTAGTCAAAACTAATTAATCTATCTTATAATGGATGCAGTACTCATACATTTTTATCTCTGATAAGTCAACCAGGTAGATTTTTAAATAAGTTTAACATGGAAAACAAAGTTTATGAGCTCTGATACCAACTTGTAATGACCCAATTTTCAAATATGCATAATACCTAAATCAGGGCCTTTACTAGTGTCATCTGCTAACACAGATGCATAACATAATTATAAAACACAATGGAATAATTCTATTAACCCAATCGACACTTCCATGCATATAAAACCAAATTAAAATTCTAAACTTACATTACATAACCATATGAGTACCTCTTTAGCAAAAGTTTACTATTCTGTATTATTATACTTGTAAATAACAAAAATAAAATTTGTAAAAGCTAAGTCTTCTCATTCCATCGATCTAAAAATCTCTTGCGATTGCTTAAAAGTAAACTTTGTCATCTCAGAACCCAAGACAAGGTATTGAGTTCACTACTTACATATGTAGTAAACGAAATAAAAAATTACATGCATTCAATTAAACATGATGAAACATCAAATAAACATCATTCATAACATACATTACTTAATCATAGCATTCCTTAACTGGACATAAGTTAACATAAAGTGAGCTAGAATAATCTAATAAGATACATATTACTTAAATTAACATTTGCATAAAATGTTATCATTTGTAAAATTGTAACAAAACATAAAGTGGATAAAAAGTTAACTATTAATTATTTGGTTTCCTTGTGAAACCATTAGTAAGAAAACTTCGATATAAACCTTAAAATATGACGACTAGTCCTTGTGACTTGTACTACATTCGATTATTTAGCATCTCCTTATGATATAGTTATTAGAAAACAAATAAACTAGCCCTTTTGATGTAGCCTTCAAAAACTATAAACAGGTAGATTAGCCTTTTTAACATAGCCTGCATTCGATTAAAAATAATTAATTAACCCTTGTGGTATACTTTTTGAACACCAAAATAACAATGAAAACAAAGTTTGGTCCTTGTGACCATTTTCAAGCATAGCATCATAACTAGCATATTTGTTACCTATTAAGAAACCACTAATGATCAATAGTGCCATCAAGACTGTAAAGACCCGAAAAAGAAAAAACTTTCATTAGCTGGTTAAGTGTGAATTACCCGGTTAAATCAAAAAGTAATTTCTAATCGGACGATTCTAGTTGAATCAGTCGAGTCGAACACATTAATTATCCATTTAACCATTTAAGTGAACCATACCATTTAAGAGGTTGAGTGAAAAGGTTAAGTGAACCGTGTTAATTACCCAATTACCCGGTTAAAGGAATTATGGTGAAAGGATGCTTCCACAAACCCTAGCCGTCATTTATTCTTTATAAAGGGAGAAGGGCTCGTTGAACCTACGAAATACCAATGGATGATGGGGTGTGAGAATTTAATGAAGGGGTCGTTGAACCTAGGAAATACCAATGGATGATGGGGTAAGAGAATTTAATGGAGGGAATGGTTGAAGTGTATATATATGGAGGAGGAGGGAGTATTTCATCCCTCATCTCCGTCCCAGGCGACCTCCCCATTACTGTGTGAGTATTTCATCCCTCATCTCCGTCCCAGCGACCTCCCCATTACTGTATTAGGGTTCACGGGTCACAGTCAGACGTAATCACAAATCAGGTACGTATAATAGGTAGAACATCGTATTTTCCTTGTTGGTAGTCTAGGTCGGTCTGAGCCCAGATTCGACTACCATGCACCGAGTGCAACCGGGGTCAATGAATTGACTCAGTCCGAGACTGGGTCGTATTATGTGCGTGAATTTTGTAATGCATTGACATTGTTTTGGAGTAGTGATAGCCACCCCATAAAAAGGCTACGGCCGGGGTGTGTGAGGCACTGGCACTGGAGTGCAGTGATAGCCGCCCCATGAAAAGGATACAGCCGGGGTGTGTGAGGCACTGGCACTGGAGTGCAGTGATAGCCGCCCCATAAAAAGGCTACGGCCAGGGTGTGTGAGGCACTGGCACTGGAGTGCAGTGATAGCCTCCCCATAAAAAGGCTACGGCCGGGGTGTGCGAGGTACTGACACTAGAATTGGTAGTGAGAGTTTCCCCACAAACGGGGCATAGCAATCACCTAAGTGCAGTGATAACTACCCCACAAAAAGTCTACGGCCGGGGTGTGCGAGTCACTGGCACTGGAGACGGTAGTGGTAGCCTCCCCATAAAAAGGCTACAGGCCGGGGTGTGCGGATCATAGCGGATACCTCCTCCGCATTGTTTTGGAGTATAGTGGAATCGCTCCACCACATATTAAAATAAACATAAGGAAATAGTGGAATGTACTTAGTGTTGTAGGGAAATAAGTGTGGCTTCTGGGAAACGGTCCAAGACTGTGGGATCTTTATATATGTTATTATTTATAAAAAATGTTTGACATAATTAGTTTACTTTTGAGTAACACCTAGCCAGTTAGGCCCACAATATCGTGAAAAATGGCGGGTCGTTACAGGTGGTATCAGAGCACGGTTTCCCAAAAGCTCACATCTTATAACTCAAGTACCTTGTTGAAGAGTCTAATATTTTATTTTTCTCCAATAGGGTATGTCATTAGGGAATTACTGGACCTCCCTAATAAACCTAAGTAATCATTGAAAAAAAATTAATGAACCGTAATGGAATAAATTTTAGATGGCAGGCACCCGAAGGAAGTCGAGCCAAGCTGCGCAGTCGGACACAAACCTTGAGTGTGTGTTAGGCCAAATTTTGACGGCCATATAGGGACTAGCGTAGGCTTCAGAAAATACCAGTTATGTGATTCAGAACATGGTGCAGAGGTTACCGGGATTGGTAATGGGGAATGGAACTCCAAATTCGGCTGTGGGTCCCAGTAACGTCCCAAATGGGGATCAGGGGACCGCCCAAGAGCGGGTAGGAATAGCTGACCCTGGCGGACGAGGAGAACTTCCAAACCCAGTGCCACTGGTAGTCCGACAAGTGGTACTGCCAAATGAGGATGACAGTGATCGATACACTGTAGAGAAATTCCGGAAGAACGGAGCTGAGGTATTCATTGGAGGGACTGATCCAATGAAGACGGAGAGCTGGTTGGACATTACTAAAAAAGCATTTAGAGCTCTCTCTGTGCCTCATCGCCATCAAGTGAGGTTGGCGACATGCAAGCTTCAGGAGGAAGCATCCTATTGGTGGAAGTCCATTGAGAAGACTGTGTTCCATCAACGGGAGATTTCGTCCATTCCTTTTGCGTAATTTGTAACAGCTTTCAATGGACAATATTTTCCTGAGCCTATTGTCCAAAAGAAAGCACTGGAATTTGCCACTCTAACTCAGAAGGATGATTCAGTCCGAAAGTATGCCAAAAATTTCTTGCAATTGGAGAGATTTGCATCTGGGAGTCTGGCAACTGCTCGGGCCAGAGCAGACAAATTTTTTGGGGGTTAAAGCCAGAATTGAGGAGTAGGGTAGCTACGCCACCAAGAGGCACTATAACCGAAGTGATTGAAGCAGCCACTACTCATGATTTGGTGTACGACTATGTCTGTGCACAGAAACAGGGGAAGGCTACTATTAAACATAAGAATGCCAACCAGGGAAGTAGCAAAAGCAGGTCTGAAGAACACCAGCAGCAGAACTATCAACGGAATGTCGATGGTAACCGCAAAAGGAAGTTTCAGGAGATTCCATATCGACTATGTAAAAATTGCAACAAGATGCATTCAGGGTTATGTAGGGAGCCCCGTCGGTGCTACAATTGCAGAAGGACGGGACACTTGCAAAACGAGTGTCGTCAGCCCTAGAAGCAATAACGGGAGCAACCTGAAAAGGAGAGGACACTAGCTCCAAATCGCTACCCAGCACCTGCAAAACCAGTGGACAAAGGGAAGGTGAAACTTTTGCAGTCGAAGTCAAGGACGCTGAGAAAGAGGACCACACAGTTCGAGGTAAAATTCTGATTCAAAGTGTTAGTGTGGATGTTTTATTTGACTCGGGGCTCGTTCCTATCATCCTGATTAGTTAAGAGTTTAGGACTCCAAACGTCTACATTACCTAAGACTTATAGGGTCACCACCGCAACGGGAGAAGGGGAGGTCACAACGTTAGGAGTGACTAACCTATCCTTGGATATACAAGGGAAACCCTATGTGTGGAATTCCATTGTCTATGGGATAATAGGCTTTGATGTACTATTGGGAATGGACTGGTTGTCTGCACACCAGGCTTTTCTCGACTATAAAGGGAGGAGAGTATTGACTAAACCTTATAATTGTGAGATGGGGGTCATTTTCCAAGGGTCGTGGAATGATCCATCCGCTTGTATTGTGTCGGTTAGTGAGGCAACTGAGTGGTTTGGTGAGGGTTGTAAAGTTTTTTCGGCAACTCTAGAGGAGCCTGAGTCCAAACCCAAAGAGTTGTCCATGATTCTGGTGGTAGCAGAAATTTCGGATGTATTTCCAGGTGAACTTCCAAGGTTACCTCCTAAGCGGGCAGTGGAGTTTGTCATTGACCTAGCACCGGGAGTATCACCAATTTCTAAAGCACCATACCGCATGGCTCCAGTGGAACTCAAGGAGTTAAAGACTCAATTAGATGAGATGTTGCAGGCAGGCTTCATACAACCAAGTACTTCACCCTGGGGAGCCCCTGTTCTTTTTGTAAAGAAGAAGGATGGCTCACTTCGATTGTGTATTGACTATCGCCAGCTCAATCAAGTGACAGTCAAGAATCAGTACCCCTTACCGAGGATTGATGATTTATTTGATCAGTTGAAAACAGCTGGAATATTCTCAAAAATAGACTTGCGGTTCGGATATCATCAACTACGGGTGAAGGAATCGGACAAATAGAAAACGGCTTTCCGAACTCGCTATGGACATTATGAGTTTCTGGTTATGCCTTTTGGTATGACAAATGCACCAGCAGCCTTTATGTCACTTATGAACACGGTGTTCTACAAATACTTGGATAAGTTTATTATTGTGTTTGTGGACGACATTCTGGTCTAATCAAATAATGAGGAGGACCATGGGAAACACTTGTCCATTGCTCTTCGTGTTTTGAGAGAGAATCAACTGTTCGCCAAATTATCAAACTGTGACTTCTGGCTGAAGGAGGTGAACTTCCTCGGACATGTTGTCTCAAAGGCGGGAGTTGCAGTGGACTCGTCAAAAGTCAAAGCAGTCATTGATTGGCCACAACCTAAGTCAATCACGGATATCAGAAGCTTCCTCGGTTTGGCGGTTTACTATAGGAAATTCATTAAAGACTTTTCTTTAGTATCATCGCCGATGACCAAACTTACAAGGAAGGGGTCAGGTTTGAATGGAGTAGTAAGTGTGAGGAGAGTTTCCAGTCTCTAAAGAAGAGTTTAACAACTACACCAGTCTTGACCCTGCCATATGGTAATGAAGGATTCATAGTCTTCAGTGATGCATCACGGTTGGGTTTAGGATGCGTCCTTATGCAAGATGGTAAGGTGGTGGCTTACGCATCTCGCCAATTGAAGATTCACGAGCAAAATTATGCGACCCATGACTTGGAACTGGCAGCAGTAGTTTTTGCCCTATAGATTTGGAGGCACTACTAGTATGGGGCCCAGTTCGAAGTTTTCACCGATCATCAAAGTTTGAAGTATATCTTCACCCAAAATGACCTTAACCTTCGACAGAGACGGTGGATAGAATACTTGAAGGACTATGATTTCCAAATTTTGTACCACCCGGGAAAAGCGAACGTTGTGGCCGACGCGTTGAGTCGGAAGGGCAAGATGGACAAGGGTCAACAACTAGCTAGACGTTGGGCTATGTCAGCTGAGGTCGTAGCTATTAACCCGGTGGAACGAATGACAGGAATACTGGCGAATCTGGTTATCTCCAATGAATTGGTGGACCGAGTTAAGCTAACACAAATGGAAGATGAGAAGTTTAATGAAATGTTGGACAAAACTCCCAACATTGTAGTAGATTCCAACAGTGTAATCAGATTTAGAGGGAGATTGTGTGTACCCAATAATGATGCATTAAAACGAGATATTCTGGATGAAGCTCATCGTTCAAGGTTCTCAATACACCCTGGTGTTAGAAAGATGTACCAGGACTTGAAACGAACCTACTGGTGGGTTGGAATGAAGAGGGATGTGGTGGATTTTGTTTCCAAGTGTCAGACGTGCCAATTGATCAAAGCCCAACATCAACTACCCGGTGGATTATTACAACCTTTAGAGATACCTGCCTGGAAATGGGAGCGTGTCTGATGTGATTTTATTACTAAACTCCCAAGGACTTTGAAGAGACATGACTCTATATGGGTAGTTGTGGACCGTTTGACTAAGACAGCTCATTTTATCCCCACAAAATCAACATGGTCTGCGGAATACTTAGCAGAACTCTACAAAAATAACATTGTCAGGCTGCATGGAATTCCGAAGGAGATAGTCTCTGACAGAGATCCCTATTCACGTCACATTTTTGGGAAGTTTTCCAAAAAGCTATGGGGACCCAAATCAAGTTAAGTACAACATATCACCCCCAAACTGATGGTCAAGGTAAGAGGACCAATCAAACCTTGAAGGATTTGCTGAGAGCTTGCATCCTCGACTGGGGAGGAGATTGGGAGAAACACTTAGCCTTGGCTGAATTCAACTATAATAACTCTTACCAAGCCAGTATAGGAATGGCACCGTTTGAAGCCTTATACGGTAGGCCTTGTCGATCTCCATCATGCTGGTTGGAATCTACAGAGATGGTTATAGTCGGGCCAGAGATGGTGAGAGAAGCAGCTGAAAAGGTGCAACTCATCCAGCAAAGGATTAAGGCAGCTCAGGATCGGCAGAAAAGTTATGCTGATACTCGAAGGAAGGACTTAGAATTCCAAGTTGGGAGTTCGTCTACCTTAAGACCTCACCTAAAAGGGAGTGATCAGATTTAGAACATCAGGGAAGTTGAAGCGAAGATTCATAGGACCATTTCCAATTTTGGATCGAATCGGAAGTTGTGCATATAGATTAGCATTACCACCAAGCCTTGATGGTGTACAAAATGTCTTTCATGTGTCAATGCTAAAGAAATATGTACGAGATGAGAATCACATTATCACAAATTTTGCAGATTTAGAGCTACAATCGGATTTAACCTACGAGGAAAAACCGATTCGAATCTTGGCAAGGGAAACAAAGACACTCCGTACCAAGGAGATCCCTTTCGTAAAGGTATTATGGAGAAATCAGGGATTAGAAGAAGCGACATGGGAGACTGAACAGGAAATGACCAGAAAATATCCTAGCCTGTTTGTAGCATCAAATCCGTGTAAATCCAATTTATGCTATGATATTTCGGGGACGAAATAGTTCTAAGTTGGGGAGATTCTAAAGACCCGGAAAAAAAATTTCATTAGCTGGTTAAGTATGAATTACCCGGATTAAATCGAAAAGTAATTTCTAATCGGACGATTCTTGTTGAATCAGTCGAGTCGAACACATTAATTATCCATTTAACCATTTAAGTGAACCATACAATTAAAGAGGTTGAGTGAAAAGGTTAAGTGAACCGTGTTAATTACCCAATTACCCGGTTAAAGGAATTATGGTGAAAGGGTGCTTCCACAAACCCTAGCCGTCATTTATTCTTTATAAAAGGAGAAGGGGTCGTTGAACATAGGAAATACCAATGGATGATGGGGTGTGAGAATTTAATGAAGGGGTCGTTGAACCTAAGAAATACCAATGGATGATGGGGTATGAGAATTTAATGGAGGGAATGGTTGAAGTGTATATATATGGAGGAGGAGGGAGTATTTCATCCCTCATCTCCGTCCCAGGCGACCTCCCCATTACTGTGTGAGTATTTCATCCCTCATCTCCGTCCCAGGCGACCTTCCCATTACTGTATTAGGGTTCACGGGTCACAGTCAGACGTAATCACAAATCAGGTACGTGTAATAGGTAGAACATCGTATTTTCCTTGTTGGTAGCCTTGGTCGGCCTGAGCTCAGATTCGACTACCATGCACCGAGTGCAACCGGGGCCAATGAATTGACTCAGTCTGACACTGGGTCGTATTATATGAGTAAATTTTGTAATGCATCGACATTGATTTGGTGTAGTGAAAACCGCCCCCATAAAAAGGCTACGGCCGGGAGTGTGAGGCACTGGCACTTGAGTGCAGTGATAACCGCCCCATAAAAAGGCTACGGCTAGGGTGTGTGAGGCACTGGCACTGGAGTGCAAGCGATAGCTACCCCACAAAAAGGCTACGGCCGGGGTGTGCGAGGCACTGGCACTGGAGACGGTAGTGGTAGCCTCCCCATAAAAAGGCTACGGCCGGGGTGTGCGGATCACAGCGGATACCTCGTCCGCATTGTTTTGGAGTATAGCGGAATCGCTCCACCGCATATTAAAATAAACGTAAGGAAATAGTGGAATGTACTTGTTTTGTTTTATCTATTATACTACTTAGTGTTGTAATCACTAACGCGGAATTGCCTCCGCAGGTGTGCAGATACAAGATTAGGTGATTGACAGCCAGAGTATGGAGCAAAATAAATATGAGGACTCCTTTTTTATTTAATTGAGAAATAAGTGTGGCTGCTGGGAAACGGTCCAAGACTTTGGGATCTTTATATATGTTATTATTTATAAAAAATGTTTGACATAATTACTTTACTTTTGAGTAACACCTAGCCAGTTAGGCCCACAATATCATGAAAAATAGCGGGTCATTACAAAGACAGAAGCCTTTAATTCATGATTCAAGTTCTTGGCTTAAAAGAGAATTCCTAGGACCATCTTTTTTGAAAACTACATTAAAGCATAATTGCTCAATCTCTGCCTTGTGCTTTGACATAACAACTTGCGAAGCCTTGTGCCCCACAACATACATTTAATGATTATAAGATAACATTACATGATAACATGTTAAAACATAAAACATAGGCTTAATCTATCAAATCAAATATAAACATAGAGAATCTTAAAACTCCCCAAATATAATAAACACTGGACCTCGATTGTCACCTTATCTACATTCGAGGTTGCTTGATGGTCCTCCTAGACTGAACATTAATATACAACTATATTAGTGCCTACTCTAGCTTATCCATGCCTACATGATATGACATGACATGACATGGACATGATGCTCACAAAACATGGAAAGAACACATAGCATGCATACTATATCGTACAAGCATCATACAATGTTTAACTATTCATGAACATAGCATTATCACATCAATAAAGCATAAAGATAAACCCCAAACGTTAGAAATATATATCTCAGGGGATACTTTTCCGAAGCCCCTGCAATAGAATAGGTAGAAACTAGAAATCATGATGGTTATAATGCAAAAAGAATTGCTTAATTAAAGTTCCAACGTGAAAGTTATGATCATTTTAAGATAAGCGCACATGATTAGAAAAATTATCGTTGGCATTGAGAGTCAGTGTTGCAGAATTGATGACTTATTTGACTAGCTGAAATATATTGGTCCATTTTCCAAGATTGACTTAAGAGTAGGATATCATGAACTTCGAACCAAGGATGAAGATGTGATGAAAAGTGTTTTCAAAATAAGGTATGGACAATATGAGTTTTTGGTTATTTGTTTTGGTTTGAACAATACTCCGATAAATTTTATGGATCTCATGCAGAGGTTTCCATAATTATTTGGATGAATTTGTTATTATCATTGTGGATGATATTTTAATCTAATCTAAAAACGAAGAACTTCATGAGAAACATCTTAAGAAAGCACTAGAGAATCTTAAGAAGAATAAGTTGTATGCCAAGTTCAGTAAATGTGACTTTGGATGAAACAATTCTTATTCATTGGTCATATTATATCCAAAGATGGTGTTGCAGCAAATCTAAAGTGTCAGCAATTATCAATTGGAATCAACCCATGAATGTTACTGAAGTCAGAAGCTATTTAACACTTGCAGGCTATTATAGGACTTTTATTAAGGATTTTCTACTATAGCAACAATTTTTAGACGAGTCTTAGAATTTGAGATTTTTTAATTTACTCTTCTTCTTTTTTTAGAACTTTAAGTTTATAATTTTCTTAAAGATTATGCAAAATACTACAAAATATATTGAAATTATTAGAGTTCCTAATAATATTATGGTTAAACTTACTATGGGATTATGTATGTGCAGACTTATTAACTGAGTCCTATCTCTGGCGATAACAATAGTAAAATACATTCAACAGCTAACGCACACTAATACTTCTACAACTATGATTACAATTGTTCCTAATAATATCAATTCTATACTGACCATTAACTTGTTTTTTACCAGTTAAAACTAACAGTGTTTTTAATTAGCCCACTTCCCTTTTTGGCATGTTCCTTTGGAATTAACGGCTAAATGACTTCCCGTCTTGATGCCAATATCCTGGACTCAGAGGCCTTTATCAGGAAAGTCCAAGCTAAATTAAATCCTCTTAGTTTTAATGATAATTAAGCTTTTTCATACGACATAAGACACTTCAAAACTACATAAACACACTTATAATATCTTTAATTCAAAAGCACATAAACACACTTACAATAGTTTTAGATCTACACGATCTACAAACTGGACTCCAAACTTGTTGTAGACTCCAAGAATTTCTTCTTGCAACCACTTACTTCTTACAAGCACACAATGAATCCTTTTTATAGACTTGGATTTGACTCAGCTTTTAAATGAAACTTTACAAATCCGGACATATCCGGTTTTTACATGATATTCTTTTTCATATCCATCTACCACTTTTTGACACATCCTTTCTATTTTTTTACAGCCTCAAATATTTATTGGTGAGGAATTCTCCACGTAGTCCAGATTCTTTTTAGATATCTCTGAGGTATTGTCTGGGAATCCTGGGTGACGGCATGCCACTTCCTTCATTCTGAGAGTCTTCAGTTTCGTTAGGGTCTTGGGCATCTTGATATTCATCATATTCATCACTGTCCTGTTCAGATTCATTTTCCTCCCAATTTCGCCAATTCCTCTCTTGGTGGGAAGGATTAGCATACCTATCTTGCATACTTAGACGAGGTTGTTGTGGCTCAGGCTGATTAGGAACTACCTGATCATCTGGTTGCACGTCCTCATTAGGAACCACATAATCTTCTTCATCTTCATCTTCCTCCATATGTTCCTCAGCATATAAATGAGCATTATGAACATAATGTCCATTTTGAGTATTGTAAACATAATGTCCATTTTGAAAGACCCCTTCCACAATATCTTCCTGGGTAATGTGATGTCCTTCACTAGCAAATGGGCATCTCATCTTCTAGTGTCCTGGGCCATAGATTTGGATGGTCCGGCCTTCTGCTAATAAGTTATAGCTAGCCCAGTGAGGATGAAATTTCCTTCTCCTTTCCTGTTCAATATGCAAATAGAAGTTTATATCATCCATGAATTCTATATCATATGGATATGAGTTAGTATACTGGGCTGACTGGAGAGGTACTAGAAATATTTCATGTCGGGCTGGCTCTTCAGTTAATCCATGGCTTTTTGGTGGTATGGAGTAGATTTGGGCTTGTACAGACTCTGTCGTAGTAATATTGCCTATGGTGATCTTCCATTTTTCCCCAAAAATAAACACTTCTTCAGGTCTGTTAAATATGATGTAGTCTATCATGCCATAATCCAGTAGATCCATGATCTGACTTCGCGACAAGGAGCACTGAGACATATTGATCTGTGCCTTCAAAAATCCAGCTGGTTGATCATGATAGCTGAAGTATTCCTGGGTTACAGATAAACCATCATATAGATTTCCATGGTGAGCTACCATTAGAAAATTCTGCAATTCAATCATCTTTTGATAAAATCCCATCTGAGCCTTTTCTGAAATAATTACTTCTACTTCTGGAAAGGCTTCAAAAAGAGGTTGCAGGGTAATGCATGTGAACTGGGGCATTTTAAGTCTCATAGATAAACATTCCAAAGTCCTATTGCAGTAGGGTATTCCAGTTTTCTTATGTCTCTGAAGCTTCATTAAGTAATCATTCTGTACTTTCACCATTTCTTCCAAGTCTTTTGTCCTTTCATTTAATTCTTCTTGAAGCTCTATTATTTCTTTCTTCTTAATTTCCAGCTTGATCTCCAGTACATCATTCATCTCTTTTAGTTGTCTATTTTCTTGCTCTTGCATCATATTTTCCATCTCATAATTTGCCTGCATGATAGCAACAGGAGTTCCACCTTGTTCCACATAATAATCTGGTCCCAGACTGCTTCTAGCATATTTTAAGGCATCTTCCAATGTATAAAATCCTTTGTATACAGGCCATTCATGTCCATTAGTCGCTTGTCTGACTGAGTTCCATTTGACAAATACTCCTGTCTGATGTCCTTTTGTAACTACATAATGGCTAAAATTCTTTGAAGCTGGTTTTTCTAGATGGAGCTCATATACTGACATAGAGCTTGGAGAGCTCTGTGCTTTTGGAATGTAGACTTACTATTCCATATATTGTCTACCAAAGCCTGCTGGCTTTCGTCCAGAGCAATATTGTTGGGAGCTTCATACTTATTTTCAACAAAAGAAAACAACTGGAAAGGTCCAAAATTATAGAGCCTTATTGGTTCATCCACATAAGATACCGACTTAGGTTGGACTTTCATTTTCTCTCTGAATTCCCTTGCCGTCATCTTTTTTGATGAAGAAGATGAAGAAGCCATTATCCTATCAAATAAGCTTATTAGCATATAACTAACTTTTAAGGAGTCATAACCCTTAGTTTTTAAAGAACTATAACTTATTGATTTTATAATTGATCTAAAATCATTGATTTTTAAGGAATCATAACCCTGAATTTTAGAGATTTCAAACTCTTTATTGTCTTGAAGGCTCCTTTCTTCAAGAATTAGGCAATGTTCTTCCTTTTTTCCTTCAAATTTTCTAGATAGAGATATCAGCTAATACATTATTTTTTCCAGAAATATGTTCGAATTTTACTGTATAACCCATTCCTTGTATAGCATTTTGAAAATTTAACCATCTTTTTGAATTATGTCTTTTGCCATTTTGATTTTCCATAAATTTTTCTATGTTTTCGCAATCTGTTCTTAAGGTAAACTTTTTATTTAAAATAACTTAAAATTATTTATGACATTTATCACCCCCTTGTATCTCCATATCTAAACTTGTCTAATTTTGATTTTTAAAATTTCTTGATGCATATCCACATATTTTTTCCATAGTTTTTTTGAGAATTCACTTGGTTTTGTAATTAGGATAGCACCCCAACCTTCTTGACTAGAATCTACTTCTATTATTTTGTATTCTTCTTCTAGGGGTAACTCTAGTGGTTTTATCTTTTTTATTTGTTCCATTATTTGTTGAACTAGTTTTACATCTTCTTGGTTAAAATATATTTGTCCGTTTTTTCCTAATTTTCCATATAAAGTTCCTACTAATTTTGATAGTTTAGGAATAAATTTCCTAGCATAATTTAATAATCCTAGAAAGGATTGTAATTGTTTTTTATTTTCCATTTTATCTGGGTTTTCTAAAGCTTTTGCTACTATATAAGGTTGTAATTCTATTTTTCCTTTTCCTATTTTTAATACTAAAAAATTTATGCATGGTTTTCCAATCTTCGTCATCTTTTTGGACATAACTATACCTGCTTCTTTTATGGCTCTAAATACTTGTTCTAAATGATTTAGGTGATCTTTCATACTATTTGAGGCTACTAAAATATCATCTATGTAGACTATACAAAAATTAAAATTTCCAAATATACTGTCCATAAACCTTTGAAATATAGCTGGAGCATTCTTTAGTTCGAAAGACAATACATTCCATTCAAACAATCCTTCAGGGCAAGTAAAAGCTATCCAATGTTTATCTTCTTCATTCATTTTTATCTGATTATATCCACTTTTTAAATCAAATTCACTGAATATTTTTTTATCTTGTATTAAATTTATAATACTGTCTTTAGGAGGTAAATTGTAAGCATCATCATATGTGTTATCATTTAATCTTTTATAATTAAATACTATCCTAGCTTTTCCTCTTGCTAATCCAGAATGTTTTCTTACTATAAAAGTAGCTGATCTATAAGGACTTACTTTAACACCCCAAATCCGGTTCACACTTGTGAACCGAACTGACATGTTACAGGCCCCGGTTAAGTCGGCTAACCCGAACCTAACTCGTGCGGATCCAATCTCGGCATCTTAAGATGAAGATACAACTCGCAATGCATGGATGAATACACAAACCTAACATGGTACTACATGAATGACATGCAAGTCAGAGTACACACCAACAATCCCGATAAAAATTAATAAAAGTTTTGAAATATGACGAACAAAATTTCCCCTAAAAAAGCAATTAGGGCCACCCTATCAAATATACATATAAAAATATATATAACCAAGTATCAAACAATTTCATTCACACAGAATCTAATCTACTATACACTCATTCTGAAGCTTGGGTTTCAACCCATCACACTTTTGCTGCGCTACTCTGATCATTTCATTTCATCTCATTGTCATGCCTCAAACATTTACTCACAGCATGTTTATAAAATAACATCATAAACAAAACATTAAACATTCAATCACCTAATGTGTGTGTGCAGAAGACCTTATTGCTCCTCCGTCCTGGCCGGCCCATCCATCTCGTGCTTATCACCTACATAAATATAGGAAAAACGTCAGTAACAAGCGTTACTGGTCCGAAAAGAAAATAACTATAATAAACTGGCTATGAGAGCAAACTCTCATATGAACGAAATCATCATATACTCCACGTGAACACTCTGAAGGGCACTACTGAGGAGCCACTGGGCTGCAGACCTGGTAGCATCCCGAACTTACTGATCTGCTACTGGTACTGTGCTACTCTCAGCACTTCTTTTTCAGTACTTATCGTGAAACTTTATCTAAGCCCTCTCCTTACCTCCATATTTCTCCTGGCCTTGAGCACGAAGGCCGAGTACTCTCAGGCAGTCGCCTTTAGTACCCTTTGAACCACAAGTCCGGACATGCGCTGTACTAAACAGTACCCGTAAACCTCCACGTTCTCCGGGTGTGAGGAACTCAAACGCGGAGTTGTCAGGATCCCTCGGGAATGGAACAGTCTGCTGGCACTAATCCAGAGCCCGCTTTGACTGTCACGGCATCCTCTGCATGGTACGTGCAGTCGATTTCTCCATCTCTCGTCTCACAGAAATGCGAAAACTATATATATATATAGGCTTGGGTAGGGAGTTATATAATAGGCCCGAAGGCAACTTTTGGTGGATCTTGTTTTTGAAATCAACCTCGAGGGATATCATCCTCGAGGGGTTATTAATCCAGAAAATGTTCGGTTAAATGGCCCAAGTTAAGTGGGATCCGATAAAACACCACTTAACCCGTCCTGCAGGCAATAATTAAACATACAATAGAAAGAGTAAATCAGAGGTGAGTCCTAAACGGACCTGGTAGAAGCTCCAAGCGTGTCATCGCGCCTAGGCGGCGAGCTCCTATTCCGTACCTACACATCAAAACTAAATACTAACGCCCGCTAACTAAATGATGCATCAACTCAACACAATTAAACACAAAATCATCAATCGTCAAATAACCATAAATATGAAAATAACTCTAACTCATCCTATTCATGACAACTTAATTGTATTTTTCCTAAGTTACATCATACACGATCATCATGCTCAATTTACTTACTTCATTAGATCACTTAACCTCCATGCACTATCAATCACTTCATAAATCAATCCTAGCATGTTGTGCTAACAATCATCATCAATTTTAAATAATCAAATCGGAGGTAATTATACCTCACATCGTCAGCAATCGGCGACGGCTAGGGTTCCGTCGCGCGTCTCGGAGCTCGATTTCGGCGCTCCTCGGCGTCCGACGTTCGATCGAGTCCAACTGGGTGCGCTCCGCGGAAGATTAGGTGAATTCCAGCGAATTCCAGAAATTCCGATTTTTCGGCGGTTTTCCGACAGCTACTGGCAGTTTTCCGGCGACTTCTGGAGTTTTTCCGGCGACAATCGCCGGCAGCGTCTACTGGTCGGAAAGGGGTCGTGTTGGGTACCCTCGAAAACCGGCTCGGCGAGCCCGACTCATGTAACGACCCGCCATTTTTCATGATAATATTGTGGGCCTAACTGGCTAGGTGTTACTCAAAATTAAAGCAATTATGTCAAACATTATTAGAAATCATAACTTATAATAAAATCCCACAGTCTTGGACCGTTTCCCAGCAGCCACACTTATTCCTCAATTAAATAACAAAAAGGAGTCCTCATATTACTTTGCTCCATGTTCTAGTTGTCAATCATCTAATCTCGGATCTGCACACCTGCAGAGGCAATTCCGCGTTAGTGATTACAACACTAAGTAGTATAATAGATAAAACAAACAAGTACATTCCACCATTTTCATATATTTATTTTAATATGCGGTGGAGCGATTCCGCTATACTCCAAAACAATGCGGAGGAGGTGTCCGCTGTGATCCGCACACCCCGGCCGTAGCCTTTTTATGGGGAGGCTACCACTACCGTCTCCAGTGCCAGTGCCTCGCACACCCTGGCCGTAGCCTTTTTGTGGGGTAGCTATCACTGCACTCGGGTGATTGCTATGCCCCGTTTGTGGGGAAGCTCTCACTACCAATTCTAGTGCCAGTGCCTCGCACACCCCGGCCGTAGCCTTTTTATGGGGAGGCTATCACTGCACTCCAGTGCCAATGCCTTGCACACCCCGGCCGTAGCCTTTTGTGGGGCGGCTATCACTGCACTCAGGTGATCGCTATGCCCCGTTTGTGGGGAAGCTCTCACTGCCAACTCTAGTGCCAGTGCCTCACACACCCCGGCCGTAGCCTTTTTATGGGGCGGCTATCACTGCACTCAGTGCCAGTGCCTCACACACCCCGGCCGTAGCCTTTTTATGGGGCGGCAATCACTGCACTCTAGTGCGATGGAGGAATCGCTGTGCCTCACTCACCCCGGCCGTAGCCTTTTTATGGGGCGGCTATCACTACTCCAAAACAATATCGATGCATCACAAGATTCACACACATAACACGACCCAGTGTCGGACTGAGTCAATTCTTTAACCCCGGTTGCACTTCGTGCATGGTGGTCGAATCTGGGCTCAGGCCGACCTAGGCTACCAACAAGGAAAATACGATGTTCTACCTATTATACGTACCTGACTTGCGGGTTCGTCCGACTGTAATCCGCTAACCCTAATATGAACGGGGCATAAAATTATACATTAGTATAATTTTACTCGCGTCGAAAATGCATGCAACTAAATATTTAATATATGCCACATTAATTAATTTATTTAATTCGATAAGGTTCAACACTTCTTTATTTAATTAATTATGCTATCGCGTAATTTCTACACGATTATCTTTTATTGATCCATTATTTTACTTTACGAATTTATTATAAGAATAATCGTTTTACTTATCAAATATAACTTTTATATGATAAAGGTGAAGTCTCTATTAAATATTCCTCATAACCCTTCAATTTAAGTTAATTGCTTTTAATCAGCTGATTAATTAATTACCGTTTATCGTGATCGAAATTTATTAATTTCATGTAATAATTTATAAATTTATTATTTTGACCACTTAACTCATATTCCTTTAAATTAATTATTTCAATGATTTTAACACGAGTTGGTATTATTATTATGATTTTTAACTCAACCCATATCGAGTCAACCCGAAATTACAAAACTGCCATTCTTCTTCTTCTTCTTCTTCTCCGTCACCATTCTTCTCTTCACCCAAAACCAGCACCAAGCTCTTCTCTTTCGACCAAAATCTAGATCCTATCCTTCACCCATTGTCTCCCTTTCCTAGCAACCAAATTAGCAGCAACAATCAAAGGGCGACTGCACCACCACAGCGACGAACCAGCAGCCATGGCGACCTCGACCTGCTGCTATGGCGACTCAGACGTGGCCAGCAGCACCGCCCCACGCGTCCCCTTCTTCCCGCACAACAACCCAACGCCCAGAAGAAGAGAAACACTACCCTACAGCGTGGTATATGCAACTGGTCGTGACACAAACGCCATGGTGCTGTTGCTGCAATTCAGCAGGACGTGCTACCATCCTTGGCAATTTCAGCAGGACGTGCTACCATTCTTGGCTGTAAATTCTATGAAATCTCACCTTTAATTACTACAACATGAGTAAGGACGTTGATGCAGCAACTGATTAGCAAAAGATTATGACTTGTTGCTGTAATTAATCACAAACACACAAGAATTGCTGCACGGCAGCAACTTATGTTCGTGGGTGAATTCCTGGTTCTAATCCAGTTACATCCTCCCTTTTTCTTGTTGATTTCAGGTCTTAGTTTCCATGATTATCTTGTATTATAATCTTTGATCATATGTATGCATGCAAACTAAGAAGAAGAGAGGAAGAAACTTACCAAAACAATGGGGAAGCCGGCGTTTGTCCAAGGAGCTTATGTGCATGACGCCCCCTCCTTCTCCTTATAAAATGAAAGAAGGCCTAGGGTTTATGAAAACACACTTCGTTGCCGGGTAAATGGGTAAGTGATACGGTTCACTTTACTAGTTTAAACGGTTAAATGGTATGGTTTACTTAACCGGGTAAAAATACTTAACCGGTTAACTAATACTTTCCACTTGACCGGGTAATTGATAATTAACCGGGTAGCGGGTAAATAATTTAAATAAATTCATGGATACCAACGTTCGATCCCACCGCGTCGAATATATATATATATATATATATATATATATATATATATATATATATTTTCCGGGTCTTTACAAATGTTTGACAAGACTCTCAACATTGTAGTTGATTCCAAAAGTGTAATCAGATTTAGAGGTGAGATTATGTGTACTCAACATGATGCATTAAAATGAGATATTTGGAAGAAGCTCATCGTTCAGGTTCTCAATACACCCTGGTGTTACAAAGATGTACCAGGACTTGAAACGAACCTATTGGTGGGTTGGAATGAAGAGGGATGTGGTGGATTTTGTTTCCAAGTGTCAGACGTGCCAATTGATCAAAGCCCAACATCAACTACCCGGTGGATTATTACAACCTTTAGAGATACCTACCTGGAAATGGGAGCGTGTCACATGTGATTTTATTACTAAACTCCCAAGGACTTTGAAGAGACATGACTCTATATGGGTAGTTGTGGACCGTTTGACTAAGGCAGCTCATTTTATCCCCACAAAATCAACAAGGACTGTGGAATACTTAGCAGAACTATACATAAATAACATTGTCAGGCTGCATGGAATTCCGAAGGAGATAGTCTCTGACAGAGATCCCCTATTCACGTCACATTTTTGGGAAGTTTTCCAAAAGCTATGGGGACCCAAATCAAGTTAAGTACAGCATATCACCCCCAAACTGATGGTCAAAGTGAGAGGACCAATCAAACCTTGGAGGATTTGTTGAGAGCTTGCATCCTCGACTGGGGAGGAGATTGGGAGAAACACTTAGCCTTGGCTGAATTCACCTATAATAACTCTTACCAAGCCAGTATAGGAATGGCACCGTTTGAAGCCTTATACGGTAGGCCTTGTCGATCTCCATCATGCTGGTTGGAATCTACAGAGATGGTTATAGTCGGGCCAGAGATGGTGAGAGAAGCAGCTGAAAAGGTGCAACTCATCCAGCAAAGGCTTAAGGCAGCTCAGGATCGGCAGAAAAGTTATGCTGATACTCGAAGGAAGGACTTAGGATTCCAAGTTGGGGAGTTCGTCTACCTTAAGACCTCACCTAAAAAGGGAGTGATCAGATTTAGAACATCAGGGAAGTTGAAGCCAAGATTCATAGGACCATTTCCAATTTTGGATCGAATCGGAAGTTGTGCATATAGATTAGCATTACCACCAAGCCTTGATGGTGTACACAATGTCTTTCATGTGTCAATGCTAAAGAAATATGTACGAGATGAGAATCACATTATCACAAATTTTGCAGATTTAGAGCTACAATCGGATTTAACCTACGAGGAAAAACCGATTCGAATCTTGGCAAGGGAAACAAAGACACTCCGTAGCAAGGAGATCCCTTTTGTAAAGGTATTATGGAGAAATCAGGGATCAGAAGAAGCTACATGGGAGACTGAACAAGAAATGGCCAAAAAATATCCTAACCTGTTTGTAGCATATAATCTGTGTAATTGTTGTAACAAGAACTTATACCGAAGATGGATGTCCTTGGGAATACTATCATATTTCAGGGACGAAATATTTCTATGTTGGGGAGATTGTAAAGACCCGGAATATATATATATATATATATATATTCGACGCGGTGGGATCGAACGTTGGTATCCATGAATTTGTTTAAATTATTTACCCGCTACCTGGTTAATTATTAATTACCCGGTCAAGTGGAAAGTATTAGTTAACCGGTTAAGTATTTTTACCCGGTTAAGTAAACCATACCATTTAACCGTTTAAACTGGTAAAGTGAACCATACCATTTAAGAGGTTGAGTGAAAAGGTTAAGTGAACCGTGTTAATTACCCAATTACGCGGTTAAAGGAATTATGGTGAAAGGGTGCTTCCACAAACCCTAGCTGTCATTTATTCTTTATAAGAGGAGAAGGGGTCGTTGAACCTAGGAAATACTAATGGATGATGGGGTGTGAGAATTTAATGAAGGGGTCATTGAACTTAGGAAATACCAATGGATGATGGGGTGTGAGAATTTAATGAAGGGGTCGTTGAACTTAGGAAATACCAATGGATGATGGGGTGTGAGAATTTAATGAAGGGGTTGTTGAACCTAGGAAATACCAATGGATGATAGGGTATGAGAATTTAATGGAGGGAATGGTTGAAGTGTATATATATGCAGGAGGAGGGAGTATTTCATCCCTCATCTCCGTCCCAGGTGACCTCCCCATTACTGTATTAGGGTTCACGGGTCATAGTCAGACATAATCACAAATCAGGTACGTATAATAGATAGAACATCATACTTTCCTTGTTGGTAGCCTAGGTCGGCTTGAGCCCAGATTCGACTACCATGCACCGAGTGCTACCGGGGTCAATGAATTGACTCAGTCCGACACTGGGTCGTGTTATGTACGTTAATTTTGTAATGCATCGACATTGTTTTGGAGTAGTGATAGCCACCCCATAAAAAGGCTATGGCCGGGGAGAGTGAGGCACAGCGATTCCTCCATCGCACTGGAGTGCAGTGATAGCCGCCCCATAAAAAGGCTACGGCCGGGGTGTGTGAGGCACTGGCACTGGAGTGCAATGATAGCCGCCCCATAAAAAGGCTACGGCCGGGGTGTGTGAGGCACTGGCACTAGAATTGGTAGTGAGAGCTTCCCCACAAACGGGGCATAGCAATCACCTGACTGCAGTGATAGCCGCCCCACAACAAGGCTACGGCCGGGGTGTGCAAGGCATTGGCACTGGAGTGCAGTGATAGTCTCCCCATAAAAAGGCTATGGCCGGGGTGTGCAAGGCACTCGCACTAGAATTAGTAGTGAAAGCTTCCCCACAAACGGGCATAGCAATCACCCGAGTGCAATGATAGCTACCCCACAAAAAGGCTACGGCCGGGGTGTGCGAGGCACTGGCACTGGAGACGGTAGTGGTAGCCTCCCAACAAAAAAGGCTACGGCCGGGGTGTGCGGATCACAGCGGATACCTCCTCCGCAGAGTATGCAAATACGAGATTAGGAGATTATGACATCCAGAGTATGGAGAAAAATAAATATGAGGACTCCTTTTTCTATTTAATTGAGAAATAAGTGTGGCTGCTGGGAAACGGTCCAAGACTGTGGGATCTTTATATATGTTTTGGTTAAATAAAAAATGTTAGTCATATTTACTTAATTGTGAGTAACACCTAGCCAGCTAGGCCCACAATATCGTGAAAAATGGCGGGTCGTTACATGAATAATTTAATTCTGTTATAATACTATATACCGATTCATCATCAGAATTTATAGATACTATGTCTTCATCCAGATTTTATATTAATGCCGCTCTTTCTCTATTATTTTGTTTTTTAGGACATGCATTAGCCAAGTGGTTTTCATTTCCGCAAATAAAGCACTGGCATTTTCTTGTCGATATCCTTTTTACATATGTTTTATTTCTTTTATTGTACTGCCTATCCTTATGAAAAGTTGTAGATCTTCTTAATCTTTTTCTTTTTAAATATGGATTTTTACTTCCATATTGTTGTGGTCCATAAATTGCTCTTTTGACAGAAATTATAAGATTGTCTTTTAATTTGTTCATGTAAGGCCACTTCTTTACATCTTTCTTGTAGGTACATGTAAGTAAATTGCACTCTTGGTCTGATTCCTAATCCATCTACATCTTTGTATCCTTCCATCCATCTATTTTTCATGTATTTGCCTTCCTAAATCTACTGGTAATTTATGAAGTATTTATTACATAGCTCTTCATCAAATGCTCTTCCAGCTTTAGCTATTAATGAAACAAAATCTATACTAAAGGGTGTTATATAATCGAAGGATTTTATTGTTAATTGTTCTAAATTTCTTATGGCAGTATCTTGTATTACAGTATTTTCTCTAGCCGGATCTATTCCTAAAATCATCGTTCTCATAAAACTTGTGAAATTATATGGATTATTTCCTAATGTTTTGACCTCATTTACTTGTTGTGGATGAGCTTTCTTTTGCTTTGCCATATCCCTAAGGCAGTTGTTCCTAAAGATGTTTCCAGAAAGCTAAACAGATCCATTTCTAGTTTTGAATGTATATGCCAATTTTTTATAGCATTTTGTTCCCACATCATTACTTCATCGGGCCATAATTGAGGTGATGATTTTTCTAATATTAACATGTCTTTACTATGGGTGTGTTCAATTGGAAGTCTACTTCCCATACTATATGTTGGAGCACTATCTTGATATTTATATTTAGGTTCTTCCCAAGGGAGTCTTTCATTTTTTCCCTCTATTCCCCTACTTCTTACTTCCTCAAAGTCTCTTTTTGGTTTTTTGGAAGCTTCTCCTATAGCCATCATAGATGCAGTGTCAGGTTCGGGATATGGGGATTTTTCTAAGTCTGATAGGGGAATCTTCCCTTTTACAATATCATCTATCAAGGCCAAATTATATTTTTTGTTTAATTTTTCTTCTATCTTTTCTGGCCTTAATTTTCCTAAGGCATAAATTTCTAAAATTATTTCATCAAATTCTTCCCTTATATTTATTGGTCTTATACTAGTGTTTAATAATTCTTTAGTCCTCATTCTATTTCTTCATCATTTAGGCATACCTGCTGACAGTCATTTAAAAATTGTTCCATTATTTCATTATTCTCTGATTCTCCATTATCATCACTTTTTGATTCATACCAATACCATTGATCTTCATTTAATTTTTGAGGTAATTCTTCTATTACTTTGATTTTATCTATAGTAAATTGTCTTTGTCGTTTTTCTTCTCTTTCTTTTTGTCTTATTATTTCCTCTAATTTTCTTTCTAATAGAATGTTTTGTCATTCATACCATTCTATGCTTCTTTCATCTTTTTTTTTTTAATTTATATTCATGGTTTACCAAGGCAACTTCCTCCTGTTCTTCAGGTTGTTCCTCCTTTCCCTTGGTAGAGTATTCTGTGAACCTCATAGAGTATCCTCCTTTAGTATTTTCATATATTATGCTTTTTGCCGGTCTTATTACTTTATCTTTTGTATTGACGTGTTTACTTAAATCCCATTCTAATCCTGCCAGTTCATTTCCATGAATTTGCATAGGATTTATCATTTTTACTCCTTTAGTGGCTAATGACTGTATAACTCCTTCTATATTAAGCTTATAATATGTCCCTGTAGAATTCATCAATTTTCCTAATACTATTATACTAAGATTTAAATTTTCTCCTAAATAATTTTCATATCCTTTAGTTTGTACCCCAATTTTAAGAAGTTTTAGATCTTTTATACTTTTTAGCAAATGGGGGGCACAATATAACAAACTACCTCTTTCATTCATGTCTACTTCTTCCCATACTATTATAGCTCTTTTAGTATCTATTGTCCAGCATCCATCATATATTAATATTAAAGTTTTGGCTCCTATGCCTTGTCTTGTTAATCCTTTTATTCCTATGACTATCAAGCCTATATGAGCAATAGTTTTTCCAGTTTTTAATATCTTAGTTAACGTCTCTGGATGGAATAAATCTATATTTACTACCTCTTTTCCAATACAGCTTATACTTACTTCCCTAGTTGTATTTATTACTTGAGTATTAAAATTAAAAGTCCCTAATTGATGAAGTATCTTAGGATCTAATTCCGATAATTGTTTTTTATTATATAAATCCAAATTTTTATTTATGCCTATAAGTTCATCTATCCTTATATCTTTAGTCATCATATTACTAGGAGATGCCTTATTTAGGCATTTTGTTTGGCTAAATACAGACATATTACCAACATTTCCAAGATTCTCTCTTTATTAATATTCTAGTATTTTTTAAATTTTCTTGTCTTTGCTCTCATTTTATTATATTACTATTAGATAATTTTCCTAAAATAAGATTATTCTGTTCTTTTATGTAATCTAGGGTTTTAAGTTTTTGTTTATTTATTTCTTCTATACTATATGATAATTTTAAATTTTCTTGTAACAAATTTTCTCCAAGGTTTATTATTAAGTCTATTATACTATTTAATTGTCCATTATTCCCATGTAATTCATGAGTATGGTTATTATAACAAAAATTATATAGAAGACTACTTTCTTTTATTTTTGCAGCTAATTTTTTGTTAGGAGTTAACTCTAGGATTAAATAGTTTAAGGACTCGATGTTGCCTAAGAAAGAACCTTGCTCTGATACCAATGACTCCAAGAAGTTAAGGTATAGCTGAAAGAGTTACCGAACAAGGACTTCATATGACCTAGTGTCTCAACCTGGGGAGTCTAGTTCACCTAGATTTTGCATAGACTATCAACTATTACATCAAGTCACAGTCAAGAATAAATATCCACTTCTATAAATTGATGACTTATTTGATTAGCTGAAATATGTTGGTCCATTTTCCAAGATTGACTTAAGAGCAGGATATCATGAACTTCGAATCAAGGATGAAGATGTGATGAAAAGTATTTTCAAAATAAGGTATGGACATTATGAGTTTTTGGTTATTTGTTTTGGTTTGAACAATACTCCGATAAATTTTATGGATCTCATGAATAGAGGTTTCCATAATTATTTGGATGAATTTGTTATTATCATTGTGGATGATATTTTAATCTAATCTAAAAACGAAGAACTTCATGCAAAACATCTTAAGAAAGCACAAGAGAATCTTAAGAAGAATAAGTTGTATGCCAAGTTCAATAAATGTGACTTTGGATGAAACAATTCTTATTCATTGGTCATATTATATCCAAAGATGGTGTTGCAGCAATTCTAAAGTGTCAGCCATTATCAATTGGAATCAACCCATGAATGTTACTGAAGTCAAAAGCTTTTTAGCACTTGCAGGCTATTATAGGAGGTTTATTAAGGTTTTTCTCCTATAGCAATTCCACTGACTTCTTTATGATAGAGAAGGATAAGAAGTTCTTATAGGATGAAGCTTGTGAGAAGAGTTTTCAGGAACTCAAGGAATGTTTGACAACCACCCCAATTCTCAATTTGCCTCAAGGAGTTGAAGGATCAGTCATCTATATTGACACTTCTAACCAAGGTTACGGAGTAGTCCTTGTAGAATGACAAGGTAGTAGCTTATATAGTTAAAAGTATATGAAAAGAATTATCCTACTCATGATCTAGAATTAGGAGCTATAATTTTTGCACTCAAAGTGTGGAGACACTACCTTTATGGAGCAAAATTTGAAGTTTTTACTGTCCATAAAAGTCTCATATACATCTTTACTCAACAAGATTTGAACCTTAGAAAAAGAATGTGGTAATAGTTCATCAGGGATTATAACTATATCATAGACTATGTAGATAAAACAAATAATAAAGTAATTATTAATCCATTAACAAGTATTTAATTATTATTATTAGTATATTTTCTTTTGAGATAATAATTACTTAATCACGATCTTGATGATTTAGTTTACTGTTATAGTTTTTTAATCGCTATTATTATTCATAGCAATTTAGTTAATTAAGTTCTTAGATTAAATTATTTAAAATAATTTGTATTACTTTAATTCAATTATATTATTAATACAATTATTTAAAATTATTCAACTCAATAAAGTTCTGAACTTTATTTATTTTCATAATGCTATTTAGGTTCAATGCTTGTGATTTTTTACCCGATTATTGTTTAATAACTCAATTTCTACATTACTAATTCGTTATTTAAATAATAACTTTATTTACCTCATATTAAACTTATTATGGTAAAGGTAAAATCTTTATTTTTATAATCACTTATAATCCTTCAATTTAATTTAATCGCTTGTAGTATGCGATTAATTATCGACCATTAATCATTACTGTATTTTTATTACTTGTGGCGATTTCATACAAAAATTAATTAGTTAAGTAACTTTAACCCATAACCCATTAGAATAATTATTTTTAAATATTTATTATGAGTTAGTATTAATTCTAACTCGAGCCACATCGAGTCAAGTAGTATTTACAAGTTTGCCACCCTTCTTCTTCTTCTTCTTCCAGTCGCCATTCTTCTCTTCTCTGAAAACAGGTTCATCCTTCTTCTCACAGCCTCAAGACCACTTCTTTCTTGCACCTTGCTACCATTTAGATGTTCAACAACATCAAGCTAGCATCAAAACAGGAAGGATTGGCCACCTTTGGACGACACAAGGAAGAGGACCGATCTTACCACGTTTGCACCAAAAACCAGACCTGTGACGTCTTCTTCTTCAACCCAAAACTAGATCAAGACTCCATCAACTGCTTCCCTTCCCTACCAATCCAATTGGAAGCATAAAGCTCGTGCATTATAGCAACTATCCAAGGCGAATCACGTTCTGCAGTAAGTCGCAAAACTCCTGGCCAGCAGCACCGCCGGGACTGCAAGATGACTCCGTCCGGCCAGCAGTACTGCCGGGAACGCTCCCCTTCTCCCCGCACGACGACCCAACATCAAGGCCAAGCGTCTGTTTCAGCAAAACGTCATCCCTTCTATCACCCTTGCAACTCCGCCCAATCTGTAAAGACCCGGAAATATATATATATATATATTCGACGCGGTGGGATCGAACGTTGGTATCCATGAATTTATTTAAATTATTTACCCTCTACCCGGTTAATTATCAATTACCCGGTCAAGTGGAAAGTATTAGTTAACCGGTTAAGTATTTTTTACCCGGTTAAGTAAACCATACTATTTAACCGTTTAAACTAGTAAAGTGAACCGTATCACTTACCCATTTACCCGGTAACGAAGTGTGTTTTCATAAACCCTAGGCCTTCTTTCATTTTATAAGGAGAAGGAGGGGGCGTCATGCACATAAGCTCCTTGGACAAACGCCGGCTTTCCCATTGTTTTGGTAAGTTTCTTCCTCTCTTCTTCTTAGTTTGCATGCATACATATGATCAAAGATTATAATACAAGATAATCATGGAAACTAAGACCTGAATTCAACAAGAAAAAGGGAGGATGTAACTGGATTAGAACCAGGAATTCACCCACGAACATAAGTTGCTGCCGTCCAGTAATTCTTGTGTGTTTGTGATTAATTACAGCAACAAGTCATAATCTTTTGCTAATCAGTTGCTGCATCAACGTCCTTACTCATGTTGTAGTAATTAAAGGTGAGATTTCATAGAATTTACAGCCAAGAATGGTAGCACGTCCTGCTGAAATTGCCAAGGATGGTAGCACGTCCTGCTGAATTGCAGCAACAGCACTATGGCGTTTGTGTCACGACCAGTTGCATATACCACGCTGTAGGGTAGTGTTTCTCTTCTTCTGGGCGTTGGGTTGTTGTGCGGGAAGAAGGGGACGTGTGGGGCGGTGCTGCTGGCCACGTCTGAGTCGCCATAGCAGCAGGTCGAGGTCGCCATGGCTGCTGGTTCGTCGCTGTGGTGGTGCAGTCGCCCTTTGATTGTTGCTGCTAATTTGGTTGCTAGGAAAGGGAGACAATGGGTGAAGGATAGGATCTAGATTTTGGTCGAAAGAGAAGAGCTTGGTGCTGGTTTTGGGTGAAGAGAAGAATGGTGACGGGAAGAAGAAGAAGAAGAAGAAGAAGAATGGCAGTTTTGTAATTTCGGGTTGACTTGATATGGGTTGAGTTAAAAATCATAATAATAATACCAACTCATGTTAAAATCATTGAAATAATTAATTCAAAGGAATATGAGTTAAGTGGTCAAAATAATAAATTTATAAATTATTACATGAAATTAATAGATTTCGATCACGATAAACGGTAATTAATTAATCGACTGATTAAAAACAATTAACTTAAATTGAAGGGTTATGAGGAATATTTAATAGAGACTTCACCTTTATCATATAAAAGTTATATTTGATAAATAAAATGATTATTCTTATAATAAATTCGTAAAGTAAAATAATGGATCAATAAAAGATAATCGTGTAGAAATTACGCGATAGCATAATTAATTAAATAAAGAAGTGTTGAACCTTATCGAATTAAATAAATTAATTAATGTGGCATATACTAAATATTTAGTTGCATGCATTTTTGACGCGAGTAAAATTATACTAATGTATAATTTTATGCCATGTTCATATTAGGGTTAGCGGATTACAGTCGGACGAACCCGCAAGTCAGGTACGTATAATAGGTAGAACATCGTATTTTCCTTGTTGGTAGCCTAGGTCGGCCTGAGCCCAGATTCGACCACCATGCACGAAGTGCAACCGGGGTTAAAGAATTGACTCAGTCCGACACTGGGTCGTGTTATGTGTGTGAATCTTGTGATGCATCGATATTGTCTTGGAGTAGTGATAGCCGCCCCATAAAAGGCTACGGCCGGGGTGAGTGAGGCACAGCGATTCCTCCATCGCACTAGAGTGCAATGATTGCCGCCCCATAAAAAGGCTACGGCCGGGTTGTGTGAGGCACTGGCACTAGAGTTGGCAGTGAGAGCTTCCCCACAAACGGGGCATAGCGATCACCTGAGTGCAGTGATAGCCGCCCCACAAAAAGGCTACGGCCGGGGTGTGCAAGGCATTGGCACTGGAGTGCAGTGATAGCCTCCCATAAAAAGGCTACGGCCGGGGTGTGCGAGGCACTGGCACTAGAATTGGTAGTGAGAGCTTCCCCACAAACGGGGCATAGCAATCACCCGAGTGCAGTGATAGCTAACCCACAAAAAGGCTACGGCCGGGGTGTGTGAGGCAGTGGCATTGAGTGCAGTGATAGCCACCCCATAAAAAGGCTACGGCCGGGGTGTGCGAGGCACTGGCACTAGAATTGGTAGTGAGAGCTTCCCCACAAACGGGGCATAGCAATCACCCGAATGCAGTGATAGCTACCCCACAAAAAGGCTACGGCCGGGGTGTATGAGGCACTGGCACTGGAGACGGTAGTGGTAGCCTCCCCACAAAAAGGCTACGGCCGGTGTGTGCGGATCATAGCGGACACCTCCTCCGCATTGTTTTGGAGTATAGCGGAATCGCTCCACCACATATTAAAATAAATATATGAAAATGGTGGAATGTACTTGTTTATTTTATCTATTATACTACTTAGTGTTGTAATCACTAACGCGGAATTGCCTCCGCAGGTGTGCAGATCCGAGATTAGATGATTGACAACTAGAGCATGGAGCAAAGTAATATGAGGACTCCTTTTTGTTATTTAATTGAGGAATAAGTGTGGCTGCTGGGAAACGGTCCAAGACTGTGGGATTTTATTATAAGTTATGATTTCTAATAATGTTTGACATAATTGCTTGTGACATAATTGCTTTAATTTTGAGTAACACCTAGCTAGTTAGGCCCACAATATTATCATGAAAATGGCGGGTCGTTACACAATCACAGCTGCAATTCCACCACTCACCGGAAATCAGGGATATGGCAAGCCATCCCTTTGACCCAGCAACCAAAGGGGTCGTTGGGGGTGTGAGGGGAAGCCTTGCAAACTTGTTTACAGTTCCCCATCTTGCCAACAATTTGCACCCGTCGGCCATGGACGGGATTTCAGTTTTCCAGTTTAGTTTAGTTCTTTCTTTCTTGTTGATTTGAGACTTTATTTACATGATTAACAAGCTTACTATCAATTAAAAAGAGTATGCATGCAAGAAAATTAAGAAGAGGGAGATAGGAAGGATACCCAAGCAAGGAAGAAACGCCGGCAAGGAAGAGGAGAACTAGGCAGCTAAGGTGAGGAAGATGCCCCTACACCCGTATGTGAAAAATGACATCCTCTTTCAAAATTTATAAATATGAAAATGACGGCTAGGGTATGTGAAAATACCCCTACACCGGTATTTCATTTAACCAGGTAAATAATAAATTGGGAAAATAATTAACCGGGTAGAGAATATAGCACATTCGGTCCCTCCCTGGATTGCGTTCGTTCCTTTCCAAACCGCATCCGCATCCAATTATTATTATTGTTATTATTATTATTTTCCACATTCTTTACAATTAGCGTCATAATGACAGTAGTCATGGAACGTAATCTTTGGTCCTTGCTTTAGGTAGATCCACCAAATCTACAGTGCAATATGTCTGCTGAACCATCATGAGATTGTATAAAACTATGTGAAAATAGGTTGTTAGGTCTAGGCCCTGCACTTTGACTTAACACATGGAAAAACGTGATTTTGTTAAGCCTAGACCTGTCATTACTTAGACTTAGCACATGAAAAATATGATGTGGTTGCTAAGCCTAAGCATTGTCATTACTTTTACTTAACGCATATAAAACCTAAAACCCTGTGTTTTATTCTTTTATCTTGCTTACTTGAACATCTTACATGAACAAACATCATTTCATCAAATCACAATTCGACAAATCTGTTTAAATATTGGCACACAAGGGATCATAAAACTCTCCAAATACGAGTAAACAGATGTGGATTACTAAGAAACTTCGAGCTCCTAGTTGTGTAGTTGCTCAACTCCTTGTCTGGACAATAATATACAAGTATATTAACATCTAGACTACCTTATCCATTCCTGCAAGATATGAGATGAGATGACATGTCATGGTCATGATCCTCATTCAATATGCAAATAATTCATACAACATGTATTCCATACAATCATCATACAGTGATTATCTTATCTCAAACATAGCATACTTGAAGCATAACATTAATAAAATCTGAAGTTAAATACCCAAATTTAAAAATACATATCTTATGACAGTTGTAGTGCAAAAAGAATCACTTGAATTCAAATTCAACAAAGTTATGACCGACTTAAAATAGGTTTGCAGACTAGAAAAACAATGGTTTCAAATCAGTATTTGAGTGCCACAGCACTCACCCACTGTAAAACCCTAAAAATAATTAGGTTATTTTATTTAAGGTTTTGTAAATCTTAGAACAAATCATAAATAATATAAAATAAAATTAATTCTTAAGAATTAATATCATAAATTAATAATTATAACCTTTATAGTACCGTTACAATGGTTTTTATAGATGATTTTAATTAAGTTTTATTTCTTAAATTTTTGGGATAGGGAGTCGTGAGTGCAATTTGACACTCATTCACTTTAACTTAATAGTCAGTTTTTTAACTTTTCATTATCAAACAAATAGTTCGTGTTTAATATAGTTATGTCTAAATACATTCTTTTCTATAAAATTTAATATAGTGATTTCTTAAATTCCACGCATATTCATCTATACAAAGGAGAATTCCGTTGATGCTAAATAAAATAACATCTTGATAGTTTGTGAACATATTTAGTTCACAAAGGAAAGACTTTAGAAAAGTATCATTTATATTAAGATCGTAGTTGTGGGTGCCTTATCACAATTCTACGTTCGTATAATTACTCGAAATGTTATATATTCCTATTTAGCAGCCTTAGTTGGCTTGAGCCCACATTCAACCACCATGCGCCCTGAGCACAACCAAGGTCAAATAATTAACTCAATCTCACACGGGCTGCATGGGATTGTAACTGGATGGGGTGCCGCCACTCCCGGCATAGTAAGATCTCGACATAGGCTCTAGTCATTAAAAGTTTTAATTAATGATGTAGAATTTATTAACTTGTTTCTTTTAATATTACTTAGTGTTTTTATCACTAACGCAGAATTTTTTAAAATTTTTTAATACTAGAGGACTCTATTATTAGACTTTTAAATTTTTTTCTTATTTGATATTATACTTTTGGATTGTTTACATGGCAGTGAGATTTCTGTTCGTTTCTTGGGGCTTAGATTATTCTAAACATTTGTTATCTTAAATTTTATGTCATGGGTTTATTTAAAATATTGAAAATTTATAGAAAATTAATTTATGAGACACTTAGTTTCATATAGTAATACTTGGTTCGTGGCTCGGAACGGGCGAATCGTTACACCCACGACGCCTTAACTTCTTTTTCCAAATTTTTATCTGATGTTAGTGAAATAAAGTTTTGGTTTTCAAGCTTTCTAAGCACTGAATTATGGGTTATAGCAAGTTTTAATCCTGTGATTTACCCTACTTTTTCATGGTCTTTCTTAGGTGGGCAAACAACAAACAATTCACAAACGTTAGCTTGATACAACAAATCATGCAAACAATCCTAATTCATTGTTTTATCTTATGATTTGCTTAATTATTATGTTAACTGCTTGTCTAACATCAAAACATCGTATCAAAATCAATAGATTGAGTTCTTATTCTTTAACAACAATTCTATGCTATTTTTCATGAAACATGAATAAAATCATAAACTTTGAAGCAATTAATACATAATTTGATACAACAACCAATGAAACATGATGGCTCAATTATTATCTTAGTTTCAATTATTTTAGATTAATAACATGATGGTTGTTGGATCATCATGCTTGTATACATGATGAAAAACATGTATGAACTTAATGAAATTTATTATCTTAGTTTCAATTACTAACATTAACCTTGTTGATTTCTCCTAGAACACAAGCCCTAGTACTCCTTTCTTGAAAAGCTAGGGAAAACACTATCCAATCTCACCAAAACTTGAAGAATGAAGGGTTTTCTCTATGAAGGAACCAAGGAAGAGGGGAGGGAAGGTATAAAACCCCAATTCAACCCAAATGGATGGACTAAATCGTGATATTATAATTTGGAAGCTACTCGTTGGGCTATCATGTATAGACTTTACGGAAATGAATCTCAACCCTCCGTGGAGACTTATGAAGGACACCAAGTTTAGTTTTCATAGAATGTGTGCAGAGTTTGTACTAATAGGCAGATCTTAGACTTAAAGGATTCATATATTGAAACACCCCTAGTCGTAACAGAGGTTGAACCATCTTTACGACTATGAGTAGTGACTTTAAAAAAGTGATGACCACTCTCAACTGTAGAAGAAGCACTGCTACAGTTTTGAGGTTGCATGCCATTGCATATATCATATTCTTAGTATTTAGTTCAAATGATTGGCTTAAGTCTTCTTATTAGTTACATAAAGATGATGCGAGTATTTAAACAAGGGTCATCGTTACATGTTCCACTACCCTACACGAGCAATAATTAAAGCATCAGAGAATTACATAGCATCAAACCCTAATACCAAGACTTTACATGGGCCATCAAGTGGTGTGAATTATAAGCTCCTCTACCTTATTACTTAGACATACAAACAGTAGCAGCTAAATATGTTTTGTGTACCTAACTTAGCTCCTCATCATGTTCCAAGACTTCGGGGCTTGTGTACATTGTAGACAATGGTTAGCCTTACCCCAAAGTATTATAACTTTACAGTAAAATATAATAATATAAAGACAAAACATGTTAGCACAATCATCATGACATACATCCGAATCATACAAGGTTCACATAATTAGGGCATATGCCCTTTATATAGTCATCCACAAAATACACAGTCTAAAAAAGACAACAAAACACAAGGCTCCCGCCACCATCACCACTAAGCCGTTTGATCCATGCACCTAAGCAGGCCAACGCCATGGAACTTCACCTGGTAATAGAAAACCATGTCAGGTTCAACATAATAGAAAATCGTGATTGTAATCAAATAAATTTGATTATCTGTTCGAATAACTACCGGTAAAATAGAAATGTAAAGACTGTGAAAAAATAATAATAATATTTGACTCCGTCGGGGAAGGATCGAACTTTGGAGAATTATTATATTCTCTACCTAGTTAGTTAATATATTTTATTATTTATCCGGTTACCCAGTTAAATGAAATACGATGTTGGGGTGTTTCACGTACCCTAGCTGTCATTTTCATTTCATTTTTATAAGGGACGTCCTCCTTACCGTAGCTGCCTTCATTCGCATTTTCTTCTCCTCATCCTTACCGGTGCTGCTTCTTCCTCCTTCCCTGGGTATCCTTCCTATCTCCCTATTCTTAATTTTCATGCATTCATATTTCTTTTTAATTGATAATAAGATTGATAAACATGAGAATTAAAGTCTTCAATCAACAATAAAAAACTAAACTAAACTGAAAACTGAATCCCATCCATGGCCGACAAGTCTGAAATTGTGGCATGATGGGTGACTATAAACAAGAATTTTAAGGTAGCGCTCACACCCCCGATGGCCTCTCTGTCTGCTGGGTCAAAGGGGTGGAGTCGCCTAGTCCCTGGCTTCCAGTGGGTGGCGGAATTACAGTTGGTACTTGGCGGAATTGCAAGGGGGACGAAGGTGATGGCGATCCTCTGAAATTGATGCTGTAATGGAAGATTTAGAGGGTAGACACTGGTTGTTCTTTGTTGACAACATCCAGGGTCTATTATAGAAGTTCAGGCCACCGGCACAAGCCACAGTGGACGACCTTCTCGCCAGTGGCCTTTATGTCACTCATGAACACAGTATTTCATGCATACTTGGACAAGTTTATTATCATGTTTGTAGAGGACATTCTAGTCTATTCAAATAATGAAGAAGAGCATGTGAAGCACTTGTTCATTACTTTCCAAGTTCTGAGAGAAAATCAATTGTTCACCAAGTTCTCAAAGTCTGACTTCTGGTTGAAGGAGGTAATCTTCCATGGTCATATTATCTCAAAGGTTGGAGTTGCAGTGGATCCATCAAAAGTGAAAGCAGTTCCTCGGCTTAGCGGGTTACTACACAAAATTCATTAAAGACTTCTCCTTAGTAGCATCACCAATGACCAAACTTACAAGGAAGGGAGTCAAGTTGGAATGGAGTAGTAAGTGTAAGGAGAGTTTCCAGTCTCTAAAGAAGAGTCTAACAACTGCTCTAGTCTTGACACTGCTAAATGGTAATGCAAGATTGGTAGCCTTCAGTGATGCATCCCTATTGGGTTTAGGATGTGTCTTTATGCAGGGAGGTAAAGTGTTGGCCTATTATTACAGGCTTAGCTTGTGGGATAGTCGGGCACTAGGGTTTGGCGGTTGTCCCCAGCGAATCCCGTGTTCAAGGTAGATAACCGGTGTTATTCGTGTGGTGGAACAACCTACCGGAGCCATGCAGTAGGTTGGAGTGCAGTTGGGGTACCGAACAGGGGAGGAGCCAGACGCATGTGAGGTCGAGTTGTGCTAGAAGATGGGACCGAGCATGTGGGCAGCAGTAGCACGTGGGGGACTAAGCAGGATGCCAGGGACTAGATGTGCATGCCGAGCGAGCACCACCGCGTGTGCCAGCAATATGATAGATCAAAAGACCGGGCAGGACTAACCTGCTATTGAGGATTGACAAACAAGCACCCGGGTCCGAGCATATCTGGAGCCGGTACTGAGTGCTGGGTGGTCTGGAGCCTGCCAGTTGCTGGATCGGTACCAGGGCTAGCTGGGGGTGAACCAGGAAGGTCGACCACCAGGCTAGGATGCAACGTGGGCTCTCCGGTCAATTTGGCTGGAAACACCAAGAGTTGGGGTGATGTCATCTGATTAACTTGGACCGTGGATGGGAGGATCAACGGTGAGAGTCAGTTCTGGAACATCACTAGGTCAGTTGCTAGTGTGGGGCGTGCTGAGCCATTGATCAAGGATCTGATGGTAAGGAACCATGCTGGTGATGTGCCCTTTTTGTCCAACCGATGCCTATATAAGGAGCAGCTTCATTTGGTGGTGAGGCAGAATAGATCAGAGTGGATCTGGAGTAAACTGAGTGTGGGTGAGTGTCTCCTCTTGTGGACAGGTGAGATCGAGTCGGGGAAAGGGGACGCCCTAGGTGTTTCTGCAGCCAGTCCTGGACGGGTCTAGGACTGGAACACCAGGGAAGCTGCCGCGCAGCTGCTGTCCACCTGAGGGCCGAGTCACCCAATTCTGTCCAGCAACCTCGAGCGTGTGGCCGAGAGTTGCGAAGTCCTGTCGAGGGAGTGTCGAGAGGCCAAGTCGTGGGGAGTGAATGTCCACGACTTGCTGGTAGTCTAGTGTATAGATTACTTGTATCCTATATTCATACTAGTGGAATAGAGGTTGGGCTGAGTTCCCGTAAAATATTGTGTGTGCATCGGATTTGGTGACCGAGAACCTGATCGGTGATTCCTGCGATCAGGGTGTGCTGGCAAGTGTGGGTGACTGGTACAAGGACGTATCACGCTGTGACTTGGTGTGAATGAGCAAGTGTCTGGCAGTGCGCTTCAACCGGGAGGCCAAGTGCCGGTACCTGGATGCACCAGCAATCGGGTGTGGTACCAGCATTTTGTTCGGGTGTATGCAAAGGTGGTGTCCGGAGTGGTGCTGTGCAGTGCATCCGCTGGCTGCATAGCACTGTTGGCTGGTTGTTCCGAGGAGGGAAACATGCCGCACGGGGAAAGATTAGGGCAAAAAAATAAGACCCTAGATCAGCCCTGTGCCAGAGGTATCAGGGCCCGGAGTTCGGTGAAAACCGAAGACTTCGCAAGACACAACCCATCTTTCTAAGGGAAGACTCCACAATTTTTACCCAGAGTATGGACGTGTGAGAGAGATTGACGAGGCTGGAGAAGTTGGTGGGCGGACCTACCAACGAAGATGGTGGAACCGTCTTCGAGCGATTGTAATCAATAACTGAAGGGATGGCAGAATTGAACACTCGGGTAAGTAATGTGCCCGGGTCCAGCAAAGTCAAGGAGGAAGTAACGGCGTGACTAGTGGACGAGTTCCGGGATGTCATACAGGCTTTACACACTGATATAACACTGTTGAAGCAGGTGGTAGCAGGATATCCTCAACCCGGTGGGGCTGACCGTGCAGCCGAAGAAAGCTCTATTCCAGGGAGGCTCAAGGTGCCAGAGCCGAAGAAGTTCGAGGGAACTAGATCAGCCAAGGATCTAGAGAACTTCATCTTGGATATGCAAGAGTACTTCGTTGATGCGAACATACCTGAAGAACGCCAAGTTTCTATGGCCAGCATGTTCATGTCGGGGGATGCCAAGTTATGGTATCGAACTCGCACCGAGGAGGATGAGAATGCTGGTCGACCCCGAATAGAGACATGGGATTTCCTAAGATGGGAACTTCGGGGGCAATTCTTGCCGACCAACACAATGTGGATGGCGAGAGATCGACTCAAGAAATTGAGGCAAACAGGTACGGTTATAGAATACGTCAAGGAGTTTAGTTCTTGTCTTCTAGACATCCAAAACATGTTAGAGGAGGACAAGTTATTCAATTTTATTACGGGTTTGCAACCATGGGCTCAAACAGAACTGAGGCAGCAAAAAGTGCAGGATTTGCCTGCGGCTTTGGTGGCTGCCGATGCTCTTGTGGACTTCAAGCATACTGGGATCTCACAAGATGCTGGTCCTAGTAGGAAGTTCCAAGGCGGCAAGAGTAAAGGCAACGGCCGGGATAGCAAGGAGAAGCCATTCTAGGGGCCGCGACCAAAGAGGAAGGGTGGTCCCTTCAAGGCGGGGCAAGCATCCAACCAGATGAACAAGGGAAAGCAGTCTAGTTGCTTCATCTGCAACGGACCGCACCGGGCAAGGGATTGTCCGAACAAGGCCAAGGTTAATGCCATGGTGAAGGAGGCGAATCCAAGCCAAGAAGAAGAGGTGCTTCCTGCCCGAGCGTCTACCCTTCATATACTCGGGGATCTTCGAGCTGAACGCGGGGCTCAAGGTGGAGCTAGCTTGATGTATATTCCTGTTATGGTGAATGGAAGGAAGGTTTCAGCGCTGGTTGATACTGGTGCGACCCACAGTTTCATTTCAACGGGGATGGCGTTGAAGATAGGGCTGAAGACCATGAACAATACCAGCAAGATTAAGGCAGTCAATTCTCAGGCGAGACCAGTGGAGGATATTGCCCGAAACGTGAAGATCTGCTTGGGGGACTATGAGGGATAGACGGACCTGATGGTCATCGAGATGGATGACTTCGACTTGATCATTGGGAACGCCTTCATGGGGACTGCCAGGGTTGGAGTATTTCCACAGCTTGGGAGTATCCTAATCATGGACAAAGCGGGTGCAAGTTTTGTTCATGGCCAGAGAACACCTTCAGGGGTCGAGGATCGCACCTTCGGAACTGAGCACTTGTCGGCAATGCAAGAGGCTAAGGGGTGTAAGAAAGGAGCCTTGACTTATCCTGCAGTAATGGTAGAGGTTCAACCGGATCGTGTGGTGGCGATACCGGATACAATGCGGGGATTACTAGACCAGTAAGCTGATGTGATGCCCAAGGAGTTGCCAGATGGGTTATCGAACACCCGGATCGAGCTGGAGCTGGGAGCTCGAGCACCAGCTAAGGCGCCATACCGCATGTCGCCTAAGGAACTCACAGAGCTGAAGATCCAGCTAGGAGAGCTGCTGGAGTCGGGGAAGATTCGTCCATCAATTGCACCATATGGGGCGCCTGTTCTATTCTAGGAGAAGACGGATGGATCTTTACGGTTATGCGTCGACTACCGGGGATTGAACAAGGTAGCAATCAAGAATAAGTACCCTGTTCCTTTGATAGCTGATCTGTTTGACAGACTTAGTCGAGCACGGGTGTTCACTAAGCTGGACCTAAGGTGGGGATATTGGCAAGTCCGGATTGCGCCGGAAGATGTCCCGAAGACAACTATGGTTACGAGGTATGGGTCATATGAGTTTCTCGTAATGCCGTTTGGATTAACAAATGCTCCAGCGATGTTTTGCAACTTAATGAGTGATGTCTTTTGTGACTTCCTCGATAAGTTTGTCATCGTGTACTTGTATGACATAGTTGTGTTCAGTGAATCCATGGAGGAGCACTGGGGTCACCTGAGGCAGGTTCTGGATCGGTTACGGGAGCACAAATTGTACGTGAAGCAAGAGAAATGTGAGTTCGGTCTAGAGGAAATCAGTTTCCTAGGCCACCGAATTGGCCGTGGAGAGGTGCGAATGGATGAATCGAAGGTGAAAGCCATGGTGGAATGGCCGACACCAACCAGAGTGACGGAGTTGAGGAGCTTCCTAGGTTTGGCCAACTACTATAGGAAGTTTATACATGGGTACAGCCATGTAGTGTCACCACTGACTGATTTGTTGAGGAAGAATCGGTCATGGGCATGGTCGGAGCCATGCCAAGCAGCGTTCGATAAAATGAAAGTTGCTATTTCATCGGAGCCAATAATGAAATTGCCGGATTTCAGTCAACCGTTCGAAGTCCTGACGGACGCTTCAAACAGGTCCGTCGGAGGCGTGTTGCAGCAAGGAGGGCATGCAATTGCCTTCGAGAGTTGGAAGCTCAAGGATGCGGAGACGAGATATTCCACTCACGAGAAGGAGATGCTAGCTATAGTTCATTGTCTTCGAGTATGGCGAGTATACTTGCTGGGGGCAAAGTTCATTGTCATCACTGACAATGTCGCTAACACCTTCTTCAAGACCCAGAAGAAGTTGTCGCCAAGACAGGCAAGGTGGCAAGAGTTTCTAGCCGAGTACGACTTTGAGTGGCTACACCACCCGAGTAAGTCAAATCAGGTGGCTGATGCACTTAGCCGGAAGAACATGGAGATGGTGGCAGCCGTGTCGGGCATAGAGACGGAGCTACTAGGGCAGGTTTGGGAGTTAGCACGGCAAGATACCAAGTATAAGAAGATGGTTGTCCAGATCAGGGATGGTCTGGTTTGAATATATTGGCTTGACGATGGAATCATCTACGCAAGTGGGGGTCGTTTGTACATCCCTACTGGTAGATTGAGACGGAAGCTTCTGGAGGAGTCCCATGACACCCAGTGGGCAGGACATCTGGGGGTGGACTGGATGTGTGCACTCATGTCACGAGTGTACTATTGGCCGAAGATGGAGGCTGATATCGAAGCTTTCGTGAAGTCTTGTTTAGTGCGTCAACAAGACAAGGTGGAGAGAAGACTAGAGGCAGGCTTGCTACAGCCTCTACCCACACCAACGAGACCATGGAGTTTGGTTTCAATTGACTTTATAACGGGGTTTCCTAAGGTACGAGGAATGTCTTCTGTAATGGTGGTAGTAGACCCATTCTCCAAGTATGCCGTATTTTCTGCAGCACCACAGGCATGTCCAGCCGAGATTGCTGCGGGTTTGTTCTTCAAGAACGTGGTCAAGCACTTTGGCGTGCCGGCAGACATTGTGAGTGACCAAGACTCTAGATTCATGGGACGATTCTGGACATGTTTATTCGGATTGCTAGGGTGCAAAATGAATTTCTCTACAGCCAATCATCCTCAGTCCGACGGACAGACTGAGAGGACGAATGTGGTACTAGAGGAGTACTTGAGGCATTTCATCACAGCCAGCCAGATGAACTGGTTGGAACTTCTTGACGTGACGCAGTTTTCTTATAATCTGCATCGTTCTTCAGCAACGGGGCTGAGTCCATTTGAGGTGGCGACTGGCTATCAACCTCTCACACCACAGGAGGTTGCCCAACAAGGACAAGGGATCAAGTGTCCAGCAGCATACAGATTTTCGAGAGAAAGGCAAGACCTGTATGAGGATGCGGTAGATTCGTTAGCCAAGGCAACGCAGATAATGAAGAGAAATGCAGACTTGAGAAGAAGGTCGTTATCCTTCAGCGTTGGGGACCAAGTCATGCTGGAGCTCACGCCACAAATCTTGAAGAAGATCAGGCATACCGAGGTGCACAGAGCGTTGGTGCAATGGTACGATGGTCCTTTCGAGGTGGAGAAGGTCATCGGGAGTATGGCATATAGGTTAAAACTTTCCGAGAGATAAAAGCTTCACCCGGTATTCCACTTCAGTTTTCTCAAGCCTTTCCATGAGGATCTAGTCAATCCAAGGAGAGCTCGTCCAAAGAGAGCTCCACCGACTATCCGGCAACAGTTTGCAAAATAGGTGGGGAGGATTTTGGAGCATAGGCAAGGTGCTCCAAACTCTGGGACGGAGTATCTTATCAAGTGGAAGGGGGAACCGAGAAGCGAGGCGAGTTGGGAAAAGGCGGAGGACTTGTGGCAATTCGAGGGGAGAATCAAGAAGTATTTGGTAGGACTTAACCCTCCAATGAGGACATCGGCTCTCATTGGTGGGGGAGAACTGTTACAGGCTTAGCTTGTGGGACAGTCAGGTGCTAGGGTTTGGCAGTTGTCCCTAGCGAATCCCGTGTTCAATGCGGATAACCGGTGTTATTCGTGTGGTGGAACAACCTACCGGAGCTATGCAGCAGGTTGGAGTGCAGTTGGGGTACCGAACAGGGGAGGAGCCAGACGCATGCGAGATCGAGTTGTGCTAGAAGACAGGACCGAGCATGTGGGCAGCAGTAGCGTGTGGGGGACTGAGCCAATGCCAAGCTAATACCACCGTGCATGCCAGCAATATGATCAATCAAAAGACTTGGCAGGACTAACCTGGTATTGAGGATTGACGAGCAGGCACCCGGGTCCGAGCGTATCTGGAGCCGGTACTGAGTGCTGGGTGGTCTGGAGCTTGCCGGTTGCTGGATCGGAACCAGGGCTAGCTAGGGGTGAACCATGAAGGTCGACCACCAGTCTAGGATGCAACATGGGCTTTCCAGTCAATTTGGCTGGAAAAACCAAAGTTGGGGTGATGTCATCTTATTAACTTGGACCATGGATGGGAGGAACAACGGTGAGGGTCAGTTCTAGAACATCACTAGGTCGGTTGCTAGTTTGTGGTGTACTGAGCCTGTGAGATCCCTCAACTTAGTCCCACATCTAATACCTACTGGGAAAAGATCCTGTTTATAACTGGGAATAGACTATAGATCTTTAACTTCCGGGTACCCATTTTAAAGAGATGACTTAGCCCATTACGCTGCACTTTGGGCTGGGTCGTTACAAATGGTGTAACGACCCAACCCAAAGTGCAACGTAATGGGCCAAGTCATTTCTTTAAAATGGGTACCCCGGAAGTTAAAGATCTATAGTCCATTCCCACTTATAAACACGATCTTCTCCCAGTAGGTATTAGATGTGGGACTAAGTTGTTGGATCTCCCAATCCACCCACCATAGGAAATTTCGTCCCCGACATGCCTATTCTTGGCCCATTGCTAGCCCCAACCCACATCCTTTCTGGCCCGTGACCGGCAGCCTAGCTAACGTTTCTAGTCTTGGCCCGTTGCTAACCCCAGCCCACGACCTTTTTTTGGCCCGTGACCGGCAGCCTAGCCAACGTCCCTAGTCCATCCTACCATCTAACATGGAACCAGGTCGGCTTTGATACTATTTGTAACGACCCAGCCTAAAGTGCAACGTAATGGGCTAAGTCATTTCTTTAAAATGGGTACCCCGAAAGTTAAAGATCTATAGTCCATTCCCACTTATAAACAGGATGTAGGTATTAGATGTGGGACTAAGTTGAGGGATCTCACAATCCACCCACCTTAGGAAATTTCGTCCCCGAAATGCTTATTCTTGGCCCGTTGCTAGCCCCAGCCCACGACCTTACCATTTGTAACGACCCAGCCCAAAGTGTAACGTAATAGGCTAAGTCATTTCTTTAAAACGGGTACCCCGAAAGTTAAAGATCTATAGTCCATTCCTACTTATAAACAGGTTCTTCTCCCAGTAGGTATTAGATGTGGGACTAAGTTGAGGGATCTCACAATCCACCCACCTTAGGGAATTTTGTCCCCGAAATGCCTATTTATGGCCCATTGATAGCCCCAGCCCACGACCTTTCTAGCCTGTGACCGGCAACCTAGCCAACGTTTCGAATCTAGCCCACGAACTAATACGGAACCAGGTCGGCTCTGATACCATTTGTAACAATGATACCATTTGTAACGACCCAGCCCAAAGTGCAACGTAATGGGCTAAGTCCTTTCTTTAAAATGGGTACCCCGGAAGTTAATGATCTATAGTCGATTCCCACTTATAAACAGGATCTTCTCCCAGTAGGTATTAGATGTGGAACTAAGTTGAGGGATCTCACAATCCACCCACCTTAGGAAATTTCGTCCCTGAAATGCGTATTCTTGGCCCGTTGCTAGCCCCAACCCACGTCCTTTCTGGCCCGTGACCGGCAGCCTAGCCAATGTTTCTAGTCTTGGCCTGTTGCTAACTCCAGCCCACGACCTTTTTTGCCCCGTGACCGGTAGCCTAGCCAACGTCCCTAGTCCATCCCACCATCTAACACGGAACCAGGTCGGCTCTGATACCATTTGTAACGACCCAGCCCAAAGTGCAACGTAATGGGCTAAGTCATTTCTTTAAAATGGGTACCCAGAAAGTTAAAGATCTATAGTCCATTCCCACTTATAAAATGGATGTAGGTATTAGATGTGGGACTAAGTTGAGGGATCTGACGAATGGTATTAGAGCCGACCTGGTTCCGTGTTAGATGGTGGGATGGACTATGGACGTTGGCTAGGCTGCCGATCACGGGCCAAAAAGGACGTGTGCTGGGGCTAGAATTGGGCCAAATATAGGCATTTCGGGGACGAAATTTCCTAAGGTGGGTGGATTGTGAGATCCCTCAACTTAGTTCGACATCTAATACCTACTGGGAGAAGATCCTGTTTATAAGTGGGAATGGACTATAGATCTTTAACTTTTGGGGTACCATTTTAAAGAGATGACTTAGCCCATTACGTTGCACTTTGGGCTGGGTCGTTACAGGGCCATTGATCGAGGATCTGATGGTGAGGAACCACGCTGGTGATGTGCCCTTTTTGTCCAACTATTACCTATATAAGGGGCAGCTTCATTTGGTGGTGACGTAGAATAGATCAGAGTGGATCTGGAGTAAACTGAGTGTGGGTGAGTGTCTCCCCTTGTGTGGAGAGGTGAGATCGAGTCGGGGAAAGGGGACGCCCAGGGTGTTTCTGCAGACAGTCCTAGACAGGTCTAGGACTGGAACACCAGGGAAGTTGCCGGCGCAGCTGCTGTTCGCGTGAGGGCCGAGTCACCCAGTGCTATCCAGCAACCTCGAGCGTGTGGTGTAAGAACCGTGAAAATATGTGAAAATTTTTATTTCAAGACTTGAACCTAAGTATTATGAAATATTATTTTCGATGAATGGATATAGTCGGTTATCAAGTTGACCGGTCATGGTTCAACTTAAAGTCAAACCCTAACCTTAGAGAAGACGTAAGGCCAAACTCTTGCATTGGGGAAGACGAACCCAACCTAGAGAATACTGATTCATGAATGGATGATGGGGTAAGAGAATTTAATAAAGGGACTCGTTGAACCTAGGGAATACCTATACATGAATAGATGTGAGAATTTAATTGAGGAACTCGTTGAAGCATATATATCTACGAGGAGGGGGTTAGGGAGGAGAAGGCAATCCACTCCTTCTTGCCTCCTCTCCATTGCCTTTCCATTGTGGTGTAAGTATTTCATACTTCTTAGTTTCTTTTCCATTAGAACTCTTACATGCATGGTGGCAACGCATAAATTCATTAGAAATACCTTGCTAAGTTGCTGGAACTTTTTGGTATAAATTGCAATAGGTCTTTGGGTGTTGAGATATTGTATGGTTGCAAATTAGATGGCAGATATGAAATTCACGTTTGACTAGTTTCAAGAAACCCTATGTTTTTAGCCGCACTGTTCAAAATCTAATAATGGACATGTCAGAATGGAACAGACAGTCCATAAATAAATATCGGCCAATAGGGGGTATGATGGAATGGACCCATCGGCTCAACCTAATACAGAGGTACGATAGAATGGACCCATCGACCAATAGGGGGTACGGTGGAATGGATCCATCGGCTCAACCTAATAAGTGGTACGATGGAATGGACCCATCGGCTCAACCTAATAAGTGGTACGGTGGAATGGACCCATCGGCCAATAGGTAGTACGGTGGAATGGACCCATCAGCTCAACCTAATACAGTGGTACGGTGGAATGGACCCATCGGCCAATAGGGGGTACGTTGGAATGGACCCATCGGCTCAACATAATAAGTGGTACGGTGGAATGGACCCATCGGCCAATAAGGGGTATGGTGGAATGGACCCATCGGCCAATAGGGGTACGATGGAATGGACCCATCGGCCAATAGGGGGTATGGTGGAATGGACCCATCAGCTCAACATAAGAGGGGGTACGATGGAATGAACCCATCGGCCAATAGGGGGCACGATGGACTAACCCATCGGCCCAATATTTTATAGTGGCATGGTGGACTAACCCATCTGCCAATAGAACTACAACATAATGGGGGGTACGATGGAATGAACCAATCGGCCAATAAGGGGGCACGATGGACTGACCCATCGGCCCAATATTTTATAGTGGCATGGTGGACTAACCCATAACCAATAGAACTACAACATAAGTGGAGGTACGATGGAATGAACCCATCGGCCAATAGGGGGCACGATGGACTGACCCATCGGCCCAATATTTTATAGTGGCATGGTGGACTAACCCATCAGCCAATAGAACTACATCGAGCTTGATCCCGACATGGGTATGTAGGCCAATCAAGATTGTTTGATTTCAGCTCAAATAAAGTAGAATAAAAGTATGATAGGATAGTCAGGTTAGGAGAATGGGTAATAAATGAGACTTCTTTTTATTTTATTTTGAGTGACTGTGGGAACCATTATTTTATAACTTATTACTCGGCATTTAGTAGTTTTATTTTGGTAACACCTGGCCAGCTAGGCCCACAATGTTGTGAAAAATGGCCGGGTCGTTACAGGTGGTATCAGAGCAAGGTTTCCCAAAAGCTCACAACTTATGACTCAAGTACCTTGTTGAAGAGTCCAATATTTATCTTTCTCCAATGGGGTATGTCATTAGTGAATTAGTGGACTTACTAACAAACCTAAGTAATCATTGAAAAATAAATAAATAAATAAAAAATTTTTTGAACATAACGGAATGTCAATTTGAACCGCAAAAGGAAGTTTCAGGGGATTTCGTGTCGACTATGTAAAAATTGCAACAAGATGCATTCAGGGTTATACAGTGAGCCCCGTCGGTGCTACAATTGTGGAAGGACGGGACACATACATAAGGACTGTCGTTAGCCTCCGAAGCAACAACAAGAGCAACCTGAGGTTCCGAAGATAGAGTTAATCATGATCATCTTGTTGATGTTATAATATTTCGGGGACGAAATATTTCTAAGTTGGGGAGATTGTAAGAACCGTGAAAATATGTAAAAATTTTTATTTCAAGACTTGAACCTCAGTATTATGAAATATTATTTTCGATGAATGGATATGGTTGGTTATCAAGTAGACCGGTCACGGTTCAACATAAAGTCAAACCCTAACCTTAGAGAAGACGTAAGGCCAAACTCTGGCATTAGGGGAAGACGAACACAACCTAGAGAATACTGATTCATGAACGGATGATGGGGTAAGAGAATTTAATAAAGGGACTCGTTGAACCTAGGGAATACCTATACATGAATAGATGTGAGAATTTAATTGAGGAACTCGTTGAAGCATATATATCTACGAGGAGGGGGTTAGGGAGGAGAAGGCAGTCCACTCCTTCTTGCCTCCTCTCCAGTGCCTTTCCATTGTGGTGTAAGTATTTCATACTTCTTAGTTTCTTTTCCATTAGAACTCTTACATGCATGGTGGCAACGCATAAATTCATTAGAAATACCTTGCTAAGTTGCTAGAACTTTTTGGTATAAATTGCAATAGGTCTTTGGGTGTCGAGATATTGTATGGTTGCAAATTAGATGCAGTTATGAAATTCACATTTGACTAGATTCAAGCAACCCTATTTTTTAGCCGCACTGTTCAAAATCTAATAATGGACATGTCAGAATGGAACAGACAGTCCATAAATAAATATCGGCCAATAGGGGGTATGATGGAATGGACCCATCGGCTCAACCTAATACAGTGGTACGATGGAATGGACCCATCGGCCAATAGGGGGTACGGTGGAATGGACCCATCGGCTCAACCTAATAAGTGGTACGATGGAATGGACCCATCGGCTCAACCTAATAAGTGGTACGGTGGAATGGACCCATCGGCCAATAGGGGTACGTGGAATGGACCCATCAGCTCAACCTAATACAGTGGTATGGTGGAATGGACCCATCAGCTCAACCTAATACAGTGGTATGGTGGAATGGACCCATCGGCCAATAGGGGGTACGGTGGAATGGACCCATTGGCTCAACATAATAAGTGGTACGGTGGAATGGACCCATCGGCCAATAAGGGGTATGGTGGAATGGACCCATCGGCCAATAGGGGGTACGATGGAATGGACCTATCGGCCAATAGGGGGTACGGTGGAATGGACCCATCGGCTCAACATAAGAGGGGGTACGATGGAATGAACCCATCGGCCATTAGGGGGCACGATGGACTGACCCATCGGCCCAATATTTTATAGTGGCATGGTGGACTAACCCATCAGCCAATAGAACTACAACATAATGGGGGGTACGATGGAATGAACCAATCGGCCAATAAGGGGGCACGATGGACTGACCCATCGGCCCAATATTTTATAGTGGCATGGTGGACTAACCCATCAACCAATAGAACTACATCGAGCTTGATCCCGACATGGGTATGTGGGCCAATCAAGATTGTTTGATTTCAGCTCAAATAAGGTAGAATAAAAGTATGATAGGATAGTCACGTTAGGTGAATGGGTAATAAATGGGACTTCTTTTATTTTGTTTTGAGTTATAAATGTAGCTATGGGAAATGGTTTAAGACTGTGGGAACCATTATTTTATAACTTATTACTCGGCATTTAGTAGTTTTATTTTGGTAACACCTGGCCAGCTAGGCCCACAATGTTGTGAAAAATGGCCGGGTCGTTACATGTGGCCAAGAGTTACGAAGTCCTGTCGAGGGAGTGTCGAGAGGCCACGTCATGGGGAGTGAATGTCCACGACTTGCTGGTAGTCTAGTGTATAGATTACTTGTATCCTATATTCGTACTAGTGGAATAGAGGTTGGGCCGAGTTCCCTTAAAATATTGTGTGTGCGTCGGATTTGGTGAACGAGAACCTGGTCAGTGATTCCTACGATCAGGGTGTGCCGGCAAGTGTGGGTGACCGGTACATGGACATATCACGCTGTGAGTTGGTGCAATTGAGCAAGTGTCTGGCAGTGCGCTGTAACCGGGAGGCCGAGTGCTGGTACCTGTATGCACCAGCAATCGGGCGTGGTACCGGTATTTTGCTTGGGTGTATGCGAAGGTGGTGTCTAGAGTGGTGCTGTGCAGTGCATCTGCTGGCTGCATAGCACTGTTTGCTGGTGGTTCCGAGGAGGGAAACACGCCGCATGGGGAAAGATTAGGGCAAAAAAATAAGACCCTAGATCAGCCCTATGACACCTATGCCTCTCATCAATTGAAGATTCATGAGCAAAATTATGCAACCCATGACTTGGAACTGCTAGCAGTGGTTTTTGCCTTGAAGAGTTGGAGACACTACTTTTATGGAGCCCAGTTTGAAGTCTTCACTGACCACCAAAGTTTGAAGTATATCTTCACCTAGAAGGACCTTAACCTTCGACATAGGCGGTGGCTAGAGTATTTGAAGGACTACGACTTCCAAATCTAATACCATCTAGGGAAAGCGAATGTGGTAGCAGACACGTTGAGTCGGAAGGGAAAGGTGGACAAAAGTTTGTAGCTAGCTAGACTTTGGGCCATGTCAGCAAAAGTAGTGGCTATCAACCCTGTGGAGAGTAACTAACTCGATTATTGGAAAATTTGGTTATTCTAATGATTTAGTTGATCATGTTAAGCTAGCACAAATGGGTGATGAGGAGCTGAATGAAATATTGGACAAGATTCCTAACATTGTAGTTGATTCCAATAGTGTGATTAGATTTAGGGGAAGGTTGTGTGTACCCAAGGATGATGCACTAAGAGGGAATATCTTGGAGGAGGCTCATCGCTCAAAGTTCTCGATACACCCTGGAGTTACTAAAATGTATTAGGATTTAAAGTGAACCTATTGGTGGATTGGAATGAAGAGGGATGCTGTGGATTTTGTCTCCAAGTGTCAGACTTGCCAATAGATCAAAGCCCAACATCAACTACCTGGAAGGCTATTGCAACCTTTAGAAATACCAACTTGGAAATGGGAGTGTGTCACATGCGATTTTATTACAAAGCTCCCAAGGACTCAGAAAAAGCTTAACTCCATATGGGTGGTCGTCGACCGACTAACTAAGGTAGCTCACTTCATCCCCACGAAATCAATGAGAATTGCGGAATACCTGGCAGGATTGTATGTCGACAATATTGTCAAGTTGAATGGGATTCCAAAGGAGATCGTCTTTGACCGAGATCCCCTATTCACCTCACAATTTTGGGAAGCTTTCCAAAAAGCCATGGGAACTCAAATCAAGCTGAGTACAGCATATCATCCCCAAACTGATGGGTGAAGTGAGAGAACTATCCAATTTTGGAAGATTTGTTAAGAGCTTGCATTCTTGAATGGGGAGGTGACTAGGAGAAACACTTAGCCTTGGCTGAATTTATCTGCAATAACTCTTACCAAGCCAGTATAGGGATTGTACCATTTGAAGCCTTATATGGTAGGTGTTACAGGCTTAGCTTGTGGGACAGTCGGGCGCTAGGGTTTGGCATTTGTCCCTAGCGAATCCCGTGTCAATGGTGGATAGCCAGTGTAATTCGTGTGGTGGAACAACCTACCGAAGCCATGCATCATGTTGGAGTGCAGTTGGGGAACCGACGTGCATGCGTGCCGGGACAATGACCGGTCACAATGTCGTGTGCCGATGGGGGGTGTAGCAGGCGAACAGGCTGCTACCGGGTACCGAGCCGATGGGAACCAGGTGCATGCGAGGTCGTGCCGTGTCAGAAGCAGTACCGGGTGCAGGAGCGTGCAGGTGATCGTGCACCATGGCCGAGCATGTTGGCAGCAGTAACGTGTGGGGACTAAGCAGGATGCTGGGAACCAGTTGTGTGTGCCGAGCGAGCACCACCGCGCGTGCCAGCTGATTGTTTGATCAAAATACTGGGCAAGACTAACCTGGTGTAGAGATTGATGTGCGGGCACCCGGGTCCGAGTGAGTTTGGAGCCGGTGCTGTGTGCTGAGCGGTCTGGAGCCTGCTGTGTGCAGGATCGGTATTAGGTCTAGCCGGGGTGAACCATGAGGGTCGACAAGCAGGCTAGAGTGCACCATGGGCTTTCCACTAAATGTGCTGGAACTCCAAGAGTTGTGGTGATGTCGGCAGATCATCCTGGACTGTGGATGAGGTGATCAACGGTGAAGGGCAGTGCTGGAACATCACTAAGGTGACTGCTGGTATTGAGCATGCTGAGCCATTGATCGGGGATTGGATGGCCAGGATCTGGCAAGGTGATGTGCCCCTTTTGTCCAGCCAATGCCTATATAAGGAGCAGCTTCATTTGGTGGTGAGGCAGAATAGATCAGAGTGGATCCAGAGAACAACCTGTGAAGAGTGTGTGAGTGATCTCGGTGGAGGAGAGAAACTTGGCCGGGCAAGGGGATGCCTTGGGGTTACTGCAGTCAGCCCTAGTGGCAATCTGGAACTTCAAGGGGGACTACCGGGCTAGTCAACATCCACCTTTAGGGTCAAGGCTCACATACCAGTTGTTCGGCAACCCTGCACGGTGAACCGAGGGTTGGGTGAAGTCCTGTCGAGTAAGGGTCGAGAGTCACGGTTGTGGGGTTTGCATGTCCACGACCAGCAAGTAGTCTAGGGTGTAGACACTTGTATATCCTGTATTCATACTAGTGGAATAGAGGTTGGGACAAGTTCCCGTAATATCGTGGTGTTGCGTCGAGTTTGGGTACCGAGGACTAGATCGGTGATTCCGAGTTCTGGTCATGCCAGTGAGTGAGTGACCGGTACTGGGACGCGTAGTCACTACGGCTTGGTGATCGGTGTGTGTGTTCAGTACAATCGCTAGTAGCCTGATACCGGTACTAGTGGCGCTAGTAACTGGGCGCGGTACCGGGATTGGGTTCATGCAGTATTCGCAAGTGGGTGGTCCGAGGCCACTGTGCACCACAGCACATTGGTGTGTGCAGAGGTGGTGTAGGCTGGTGTTTCCAGGGAGGGAAACACGCTGCACGGAGGCAGTTAGGGCAAAAAATTAACCCCTAAGTTGACCCCTGTGACAGTAGGCCCTGCAGATCTCCATCGTGTTGGCTGGAGTCTACCGAAGCAGTCATAGTCGGCTAGAGGTGGTGAGAGAAGCAACTGAAAAGGTGAAATTCATTTAGCAAAGGCTTAAGGCAGGTCAGGATTGACAAAAGATTTATGCTTATACTCGAAGGAGGGACATAGAGTTCTAAGTTGGGGAGTTTGTATACCTAAGGACATCTCCTAGGAAGGGGGTGATCAAATTTAGAACATCAAGGAATTTGAATCCAAGATTCAAAGGACTGTTCCCAATCCTGGATTGAGGTGGAAATTTTGCATATAGACTAGCATTACCACCAAGCCTAGCTGGCATACACAATGTTTTCCATGTGTCAATGCTAAGGAAATATGTATGAGATGAAGATTATATATCACAAATTTTGATGACTTAGAGCTACAATCAAATTTAAACTATGAGGAAAAGCCAATTTGCATCCTAACAAGAGAAATAAAGACACTCAGGAACAAGAAAATTCCTTTGGTAAAAGGAATGTTGAAAAATCAGGGGTCAGAGGAAGCTACATAAGAGACTGAATAAGATATGACAAGGAAATACCCTAACCTATTTATGGCATAAGATTCTTATCATTGTAGCATGTACTGATCCCGAAGATGAAAATTATTCATGGATGTTCTGTTGCCCGTTATAATATTTCGAGGATGAAATATTTCTAAGTTGGGGAGATTGTAAAGACTGTGAAAAAATAATAATAATAATAATAATATTCGACTCGGTCAGGGAAGGATCGAACGTTAGGGAATTATTATATTCCCTACCCGGTTAATCCTACCCGGTTAATTAATATATTTTATTATATATCCGGTTACCCGGTTAAATGAAATACGATGTTGGGGTATTTTCACATACCCTAGCCGCCTTCATTCGCAATTTTTCTCCTCTTCCTTACCGGTGCCACTTCTTCCTCCTTCCGTGGGTATCCTTCCTATCTCCCTATTCTTAATTTTCATGCATTCATATTTCTTTTTAATTGATAATAAGCTTGATAAACATGAGAATTAAAGTCTTAAATCAATAATAAAAAACTAAACTAAATTAAAAACTAAATCCCGTCCATGGCCGACGAGTCTAAAATTGTTGCATGATGAGTGACTATAAACAAGAATTTTAAGGAAGCCCTCACATCCCCCGATGGCCTCTCTGGCTGCTGGGTCGAAGGGGTGTAATCGCCTAGTCCCTAGCTTCCGGTGGGTGGGGAAATTACAGTTGGTACTGGGCAGAATTGCAAGGGGGACGAAGGTGATGGCGATCCTCTGAAATTGACGTTGTAATGGAAGATTCAGAGGGTAGACGTCGGTTGTCCTTTGTTGACAACATCCAGGGTCTATTACAGCAGTTCAGGCCGCCGGCACAAGCCACAGCGGACGACCTTCTCACCGGAATTCATGTCAGCGACGTACAGAAGTGGGGAGAACAACCATACTCCCTACAACGTCGAAAAGTGGCTGACCCTTACTGTTTTGAGGCTGCCCTGGGGTAGCTGAATATCTGATTTGGAGCAAGGTGCAAGAAAGTAGTGACTTGAGGTTAGAGAAGAAGGTCGTGACCTGCTGTTGCACCAAAGACGAGGGTGGAGAAGAGAAGAACTTTGGGGAAGAAGAAGATGACAATTCTGTAAATTTTGGTTGAATCGATACGGCTCAAGTTAAAAAATATTACTAAGTTGTAATAAATCTTAAAAAAATAATCATTTTAATGGGTTATGGGTAAAGTTACTAAACTAATTAATTATTGTATAAAAACGCTACGAGTAATAAAAAATACGGTAATGATAAACGATCAATAATTAATCGCTGTACTAGAAGAGATTAAATTAAATCTGAGGATTATAAGTAAATAATAAAATAAAGATTTTACCTTTACCATATTAAATTTAATATTTGGTAAATAAAGTGATTATTTTAATAACGAGTCAGTAAGGTGGAAAATGGGTTATTAAACTATAATCGTGTAAAAATCATAAGCGTCGAACCTAAGTAGCATAATGAAAATAAATAAAGTTCGAAATTTATTCAGTTGAATAATTTAAAATAATTTTATTAGTAATATCTTTAAATTAGGATAATACAAATAAATTAAATTAATTTAATCAAACGACTTAATTAATTAAATTGCTATTAATAATGATATCGACTAAAAATTATAATCGTAAATTAAATCATTAAGATTGTGGTTAAGTAATTATTATCGCAAAAGAAAATTAAATATTTATTTATAATTTTTTTTATCATTTGTTAAGTGTTAATTATGATTAGCTAATTAATTTAAAAGGTAAAGTAGGACTTAAATGAATATGCCACATGATTATCTAAGTAGATTGTTGAGAATTTAATAATTAATATTGTTGATAGTTGCATGCATTTCTACTCGAATAATTATACTTATGTATAATTTTATGTTATCGTTCCGATTAGGATCGTTGGTCACAGCTGCAAGTTCACTTACAAACTATCCAAGTCCGTATAATTATTTAAATGTTGTATTTTTCCTTCTTGGCAGCCCTGGTCAGCCTGAGCCTAGATTTGACCACAATGCGCTGGAACGCAATCTGGGTCAAGGAATTGAGTCAGTCCAAAATCGGGCCACTCCTTTAAAATTACTATGTGGGAGTCTTGGTCTACTTGAGTATCTGACCGCCATGCGCTGGAACACAACCGGGGCTGACACAATTCTGCAGGGCAACACCCGCTGAAAGATTAAATACCTACCCCAGGCCGAAAGGGGTGACAAGGTGCAGTGGTGCAAGTAGGCTCATTATGCACTTGTGATACCGAGAGAGTGAGTCAATGGTAAATATCGATAACTACATGCCATGGGCTATATAGCGTGTGGGTGCATGCATGGGATGGTAGTTGGATGGGGGTGGCCACCCCTCCCAACATATAACAAGCTCGGCACAAGCTCATAACAACTAAAAGTCTCGTGAAATGATAATAAGGATTATATTGACTTGTTTCATTTAATTATGTGGCTTAGTGGTTTTATCACTAACGCGAAATCGCCTCCGCAAGTGAGCAGCTTAAGACTGAAGAATAGAAGTGTGGTTGGTGCTTCTTTTACCAACCTAGGTATGGTGAAGTGATAATAAATTGGAATTCCTTTTATTTTTCTTGTGTTATAAATATGGCTATGGGAAACGGTCCGAGACTGTGGGACGGTTATTTTATATATTATCATATGCTATCAGAACATGATTTCTTTTTATGTGTTATAAACTGCTAGACTTATTTGCCATATTATGAATCATGTTCTAGAATGTTATTGTTACATCAATTGTATTTTAGGTAACACCCGGTCTGGTTCGGGGTCGTGACAAACAAGTTGGCAAATGGTATTCCATTACGCATAGATACTTAAGAAACTTCATAATTGCCTCACACTGGGTAGTATGCAAACATACTTAAACAAGTGTCAGCGTGCATGCACAGCTAATATTCATAATCATACATACAACATTGATGTCCTCGCATCCTCCATATTACACTCGCCATGGTACTCGAGTGGCAAAAGGAACAATTAAGTTAATGCCACAAATTTCGAAAATGTACTGCGTTACACAATACCTTCATACTTATCACTATCCCAAGGTATGAAAGAGTACTAGTACGGTTCATACATATCTTCATACCACTCACTCTCTTATATAATAGGTTTAGGGAAGTGGCTTGTATTATATATTTCTAGAACTTCAGTTCAAAAACTGACAAGGGATCTCATCCTCGTAGTTTTATTAAACATGTGTAAAAAATATGGCAAAATGGCCCGACATCGGAGGGATCCAATATAATGCCACTGATGTCGTCCTATGTCTAAAACACAGTTAAACTCAACACGTAGGAATCAAGCAGAGATCAAGAAAAGGGAGAGTCCTACGGACCTGGGTGAGTAGAGCTCCGCATTGTAGTTGATGAACTCAATCGTGAGATATCTAGCATAGAGATGGAACCAAATAAGAATCAGGTCACATCAGCAGTCAAAACGAAACAAAGCCTCCACACAAGCTCAACACTTAACATCACTTAATTACCTTAATTATGTCCTAAGTGAAGTGTAAAACCTCATTAGGTAACTTAATTAAGGTTTTGATTTCATGTTCACTTAGTTGGTCTTAATCAATTCTAGGGGTTTTGGATGGGTTATCCCTTGCACTCTAGGTTCATAGGTAAATTCCACCATGGTTGGCCCATGGGCCAATCAAAGGGAACAAGACCCATTAAGCTTGGCCCTAATGTTCTAGAACAATGTTCCTGGGCTGTGCACCAATTTTGTAACGGTTAGTTTATGGGTTATAGAACTTCAAATGGGCTTAGTTAGCTAACACACATAGCTTAAGCTCAGTAAGAGATAGGCCAAATTTATTTTGTAAATGGGCCTAAGTGGAATTCACAATTTGGGTCACTGTATGGGCTGTTTCTAGAGCTACTTGGACCCCAACAACTTTAAAATTTACTAATAAAATAGGGAACCAAACCAAATGACCCCAAAATTGGTCATGAGGCTATTGAGACATAGGGTAAGGTGTGGTCCAACTTTTACTGAAATCCAACACTGTTAACCTATTTTAAGGTAATTTATAATTGAAGTAAACACTAATTTCACCCACCATCTTTACACATTGTCCTGGTAAATGCCTCTAAAACATACCTAGATAGTTTTTAACCATTCCAAAAATTTACATCTTTCAAGTAGACAAATAGTGAAGTATCATATAATTTTACAAGATGTTATTAGTACAAAATTTGTGGCTTAAAATATCACACAATCATAGACCATGCTCATAATCATAAAGACAGGAAATAAAAGGTGTACTTATGGGTTATACTCATGATTATTTAGTGGTTATATTATGATTAAAACTTTACTAAGAACTAAAAAAGTTACCATGAAAATATGGCATGTTGTGCATCAACAGATCCTACAGGGCATGAGAGTAAAAATTGGAGAAAGGAACACTTATATCACTATAACGATCTTAGTGCAACAAATAAGAATCGTGCAAATGGAACATCGAATGGCAAGATATGATTTTTATGCTGAAACGGTGCATATCAATGACCTATGTGCATTATAAAAATCATATCTATTTATTCACATGGCCAAATATGATAAATAGGTACTCAAAATTCTCCTAATATTCAGATATACACGATAAAAATGTTATAAAAATAAATTCATTGAATCATACAAGCAATACACATCAAAGAACGAGCAGCAGAGGCAGCCCAAACCTGATGCTAACAAGCGAAGATCAAGGAGAGGACTTTTGAGGCATCTAACCTCAATGCGTACCACCCAAGGATGTTAAGAACATGGAGGGATTGCTTGGAGCTCTAAGGAGGAAGAAGAATGCCAAGGGGAGTAGAAGAAAGTGGTTGGAGGCGAGGAGGGAAGGAGAAATGATAAAAAAAGTGAGGGAAGGAGTGGATTTTGTAGAAAAAGGGTGGTTTGTTTGGTAATGTCATAAGTATAGGTATCATACCTAAAGAAGTATGGGTTGGCTTGGTGATGTCATAGATGTATGGGTGCCATACCTATAGAGGTATGGATGTCATTCCTATAGAGGTATTAGTGTTATCCCTATAGATGTATGACTTGGGTTAGCTAAAGAGGAATGGGTTAGGTTATCTCAAACCCAAAAATTTAGGGTTTTTACCGTAAAGCAATCGAGCCCACCTCAGGAATTACACTGTAGGTCCCAAAAGGAGTTAGGATAGTCTGAAAGGTTATCAAACACAATGACAAGCGCACAAAAGACACGTGAGGGACATTGTCCTAACATCTAACTATATACGATTAAATTGGACCAAATATTAAAAAGCCAGGCATGCCAACAGGCGTACCGAACACTAAAGGAGGCTAAGGCTGCCCAACTTACACCATACTATATATGAACCATGGCTAGAAGAGCTGGACCCTACTAACTCGATTTAAGTAATAACCGAACCGATAGTAAAAATCCCTAGCAGACAACCCGGGTTTTACAAAAGGAGTTGGACGTTGTAGCCAAGGAATGGGAGAAAGAAAATGATGTTGAATCGGGAGAGGAAGCCTTTCTCATGTCCTCTTATACCCCTTGCCTGACGTAAGATCCAATTACTCACTTCCTTACCTGCATAGGAGAAAATATTAGGTTTTACTTGTTTACTTAAACCACTGACCGTCTAAACAACTAACACTCCTAACTAATTCTACACGATCTAGAATATCTCCTCTAAGACGAACATAGACCATGCCCTTGACCAAAATTAACCCATAACTACAAGTTAAGTACAAGAACACTTTCAACAAGTTTGACTCCAGTTAGATTAACCTACTGATTAATGTTAAGTGTTTAGCCTTGTAATAATTCTTATTTTAATGCATTGGTGGGATATGTGTGGTAAATATAAAGGATCAACAGTAGTCCATTAGAAATAGCTAGAATTTATGATAGAGAGAAGATATTTTTTTAATGGAAATAAGATGTTAAAGAGCCCATTCACAAAGGAGGTCAGATCCGAGTCCAAGGGCTGCGAAACCCATTCAATCTTAAGGAAGTGCACTTTGTGGATGCCGCATTTTTCATGGAGGGAAATGTTTTGATGTTGGCTCGAGTACAATCATCTAGTTATATCCATCTTGCTACACATGATATGCCAGACTTTATTAAACCAACAGCTAATTATCCACCACCAAAGCCTCCTAAAGTAGCAAAGTTACATAAGTTGTTAGTTTTATCAACACCACAATTTCACCAGAACTAAAAGCTTCATCAGTACCTTTAGAGTGGATTGGATAGTTGAATGCTTCACTGTAGGAGGTGGATCCCGAGATCTTTGACATTATTGAGCTTGAAAAAATGAGGCAATGGAAGGGACATGAACTCATTCCTTCTGAGAATTTTACTTTACTCTTTGTGATGCAAGCCATGGAGTTTGTCATGACCAACAAGTATAGTGAAGGATACGCTCATGTAAGACACTTAAAAATTTGGCAAGACCATGTGACAGGAGGTCACACCCCTCGAATAAAGCTTGAATGGTGAACAAATAGTTTGATGCACAGTGTACATAGCAAAAAAAAGGACAAAATGCAAAAAAATGCAAACTGTATTTCGCCGAATCTTCTTTCAGACTTGCGAAAAATCGGCGAGGGGGATAATGTTTGCACAAAATTTGTACTTATCTAGTTATGTGGATTGTACTTATCTAGTTATGTGGATGATTTCTACTCCTTAGAGAAAAAGTTACGGTAATTCCAAGATCTATGGAAGAAGATAAGGAGAGGATAAGAAGTGCTAGGGGGATTTTGAGGGCTTGAAATGAGGAACCAAAAATAGTTGGGTAGGTGAGGATTCAATGGTCATAATCAAGAACTGCACAGGGGAGGATTTTATAAAAGAACTATATTAATATGAAGAAAAGGGGTTCGTTGAATTGAAGATTAGAGATGGAAGAAGAAGCAGACAAGAGAAAAAAGAACGGAAAGAGCCCCTCGCCAAAGATTCATCTCCGGTGACCCCCTAACCCACCTACCATTACATAGCTTGGACTGCCAGAGAGAAGCCGTACGCCGGAATCTCGCCACTCTGCTTTGGAGTGTTGCTGCTGAAGTGCGTTCACGCTGAGGGGAGGAGGAGGCTCTCTCCTCTTGGGTGTCAACAGGAGGGAGATCAGTGCCGGAATGGAGGACTACATACTTGCCACACAGCCACACTTCGTTGCTTGAAGGATTGCCGTCAAATCCCTGTTGCCGTCCTCCACCAGAATCGAGTAGCCAATACCATCTTGCTGCTGCCGTGAAGCCCAAAGCTTTGCCATGGAGGACGCTTTGCCATCTTGGAGTGCCACTGGCCGGAGTCATCGCCAATGCCTGAAGATCACAAAGTTGCTGCAGCGGATCTACCCGAAAGGGGGTTTTTTACTTTTGCAGGTAGAAACAGCTGACGGATTAGGAGGACTTCTTGCTGCTGTTTGCGACCTTTTTGATGTGCTGCCCTACCCTATAACTGGAGGTCTGCGTTGCCGCTTTGTAGATGAGGAGGAGCTTTCTTTGCTGCCTGATCGGAGACACTTGGAGCCTTACTGCAGAGCTTGTTTGTGCCGAGAAGAGGAGAACTTGCCTCCCTGGTTGATCATCCCTAGGTGATGGGGTTGTGCAGAAGTTTGCCTGTGCCCATCTGAGAAGAAGTGCTCAGGTTGCTGCTCCTACTATCTCGCCTTCAAAGATTGCCGCTGAGGAGAATCTGTCCACACGGTTGCTGAGAAGCCCATCTTATTGCCAAGGAGTGGACGAGTTGCTGCATCGATGGAGTTGTGGAGTGTTGCTACACAGAGCCGCTGATGCTTGCTTTGCCACTGCTGAGTGAAGGGACGGAGCCAAACTCTGCATCACTGCCGGGCTGTCATTTTGAAAGCACCAGGAGAATTGCTGCCACCGCACGATCGCCATTTGTTGCCTAGCTGTTCATTGCCTTGCCGTCCCTTTGTTGGAGAAAAGTATCTGCTGTCAAGTTGTCGTCATTGCCGGAGAAGGAATAAAGCAAAACAAGGGAAAGCAGTATTGAAGGGCCAACTTTGTAGACTTTTTCCGACCAATCTTACAAAGGTTACAAAGCAATCTTCAGGTCTTGGTGGAGTACCACTTGATTCTGTTTCCACCATCGCCGGAAAAAAGTCAGGAAGTGGCTGATCAGATAAGACAGAAAACAGAGGAGATTGAAGCAGAAAACCGTCATGGAGAACTGATTTCGCGGCTGTTTTTCCGATCAAGGCCTGTCATTCCTAACTCCGCTGTGGTATCCAAAGTGAACCCGGTGAAGTAATCTTTAGGTCTAGTTGGAGTACAGCCTGGTTTTGTCTCTGCTGACACCGAAAAAAGATCCAAAAATTGCTGATCGGAGAAGGTGAAAATAGAGAGTTCTTTGTCATTTATCTATTTGAAGCTGAGTCATGGGAAAGTGATCCTGAACCCCTCTGTTAGAGTCTACCATTGCCATATCAAGAGAGCTGGTGTCCTTGTTACCTCACAAAGTCAGTTGTGACAAATTAGCCGGAATTTGGCAGATTGCTATTGCTTCACCAAGAAACAGAGTCTCGTGTTGGGGTGTTTTCCCATACCCTAGCCATCGCTACTTCTTCTTCACCATCACCGGTTCCACATCTCTTCTCCTCTTCCTTGCCAGAGGGAGCATCCTCCTTGTTTTGGTACCTTCCCTATCTTCTTCTCTTTTTCTTTCTTCCATGTGCAAGCAAGTAGAATTCATGTTTAGACATCACTATTATAACAACCTAGCCCAAAGTGCAACGTAATGGGCTAAGTCATTTTTTAAAATGGGTACCCCGGAAGTTAAAGATCTCCAGTCCATTCCCACTTATAAACAGGATCTTCTCCCAGTAGGTATTAGATGTGGGACTAAGTTGAGGGATCTCACAATCCACCCACCTTAGGAAATTTCGTCCCCGAAATGCCTATTTTTAGCCCGTTGCTAGCCCCAGCCCATGTCCCTTCAGGCCCGTGACCGGCAGCATAGCCAACGTTTCTACTCTTGGCCCGTTGCTAACCCCAGCCCACAACCTTTTTGGCCTGTGACCGGCAGCCTAGCGAACGCCCTAGTCCATCCCACCATCTAACACGGAACCAGGTCGGCTCTGATACCAATTATAACGACCCAGCCCAAAGTGCAACGTAATGGGCTAAGTCATTTCTTTAAAATGGGTAACCCGGAAGTTAAAGATCTCTAGTCCATTCCCACTTATAAACAGGATCTTCTCCCAGTAGGTATTAGATGTGGGACTAAGTTGAGGGATCTCACAATTCAGCTTAGTCCCACATCTAATACCTACTAGGAGAAGATCCTGTTTATAAGTAGGAATGGACTATAGATCTTTAAGTTTCAGGGTACCCATTTTAAAGAAATGACTTCGCCCATTACGTTGCACTATAGGCTGGGTCGTTATAAATGGTATCAGAGCCGACCTGGTTATGTGTTACATGGTGGGCTGGATTATGAACGTTGCCTAGGCTACCTATCACGGGCCAAAAAGGACGTGGGCTGGGGCTAACGACGGGCCAAAAGGTCATGGGACTGGGGTTAGCAATGGGCCAAGACTAGAAACATTGGCTAGGCTGCCGGTCACGGGCCAGAAAGGACGTGGGCTAGGGCTAGCAACGGGCCAAGAATAGGCATTTCGGGGACGAAATTTCCTAAGGTGGGTGGATTGTGAGATCCCTCTACTTAGTCCCACATCTAATACCTACTGGGAGAAGATCCTGTTTATAAGTGGGAATGGACTATAGATTTTTAACTTCCGTGGTACCCATTTTAAAGAAATGACTTGGCCCATTACGTTGCACTTTGGGCTGGGTCATTACAAACGGTATCGAGCCGACCTGATTCCGTGTTAGAAGGTGGGTTGGATTAGGAACGTTGGCTAGGCTGCCGGTCAAGGGCCAGAAAGGTCGTGGGCTGGGGCTAGCAACGGGCCAAGTATAGGCATTTCGGGGTCAAAATTTCCTAAGGTGGGTGGATTGTGAGATCCCTCAACTTAGTCCCACATCTAAAACCTTGTGGGAGAAGATCCTGTTTATAAGTGGGAATCGACTAGAGATCTTTAACTTTCGCGGTACCCATTTTAAAGAAATGACTTAGGCCCATTACGTTGCACTTTGGGCTGGGTCGTTACATCATTTCTTTAAACAGGCTCTGATACCATTTATAACGACCCAGTCCAAAGTGCAACGTAATGAGCTAAGTCATTTCTTTAAAATAGGTACCCCGGAAGTTAAAGATCTCTAGTCCATTCCCACTTATAAACATAATCTTCTCCCAGTAGGTATCAGATGTGTGACTAAGTTGAGGGATCACACAATCCACCCACCTTAGGAAATTCCATCCCCGAAATGCCTACACTTAGCCTGTTGCTAGCCCTAGCCCACGACCTTTCTGGCTCATGACCGGCAGCCTAGCCAACGTCCCTAATCCAGCCCACCATCTAACACAAAACCAGGTCAGCTCTGATACCATTTGTAACGACCCAACCCAAAGTGCAACGTAATGGGCTAAGTTATTTCTTTAAAATGGGTACCCCGGAAGTTAAAGATCTCTAGTCCATTCCCACTTATAAACAGGAGCTTCTCCCAGTAGGTATTAGATGTGGGACTAAGTTGAGGGATCTCACTTGTAATGACCCAGTCCGAAGTGCAACGTAATGGGCTAGGTCATTTCTTTAAAATGGGTACGCCATAAGTTAAAGATCTATAGTCCTTTCCCACGACCCAGCCCAAAGTGCAACGTTATGGGCTAAGTCATTTCTTTAAAATGGGTACCCCGGAAGTTAAAGATCAATAGTCCATTCCCACTTATAAACATGATCTTCTCCCCGTTGGTATTAGATGTAGGACTAAGGTGAGGATGTCACAATCCACCCACCTTAGCAAATTTTGTCTGCGAAATTTCTATACTTAATGGGCTGTCTGGTCCATTCTGACATGTCCATCTTTAGCTGTCAGGTCCATTCTGAAATATCAGTTATTTGGCTTTTAGGTCCATTCTTACATATCCATTCTCCCACCATCTAATACGGAACCAGGTCGGCTCTGACACCATTTGTAACGACCCGGCCCAAAGTGCAACATAATGGGCTACGTCATCCCTTTAAAATGGGCACCCCGGAAGTTAAAGTTCTCTAGTCAATTCCCACTTATAAACAGGATCTTCTCCCAGTAGGTATTAGATGCGGGACTAAGTTGAGGGATCTCACAATCCACCCACTTTAGGGAATTTTGTCCCTGAAATGCCTATATTTGGCCTGTTTCTAGCCCCAGCCCACGACCTTTCGCCCGTGACCGGCAGCCTAGCCAACGTTTCTAATCCAGCCCACCATCTAACACGGAATCAGGAGGGACTATAGATCCTACTGGGAGAAGATCTTGTTTATAAGTGGGAATGGACTATAGATCTTTAACTTCCGGGGTACCCATTGTAAAGAAATGACTTAGCCCATTACGTTGCACTTTGGGTTGGGTCGTTACAAATGGTATCAGAGCCGACATGGTTCCGTGTTAGATGGAGGGATGGACTAGGGACGTTGGCTAAGCTGCCGGTCACTGGCCGGAAAGGTCGTGGGCTGGGGTTAGCAACGGGCCAAGACTAGAAACGCTTGCTTGGCTGCCGGTCTTGGGCTAGAAAGGACGTGGGCTGGGGCTAGCAACGGGCCAAGAATAGGCATTTTTGGGACGAAATTGCCTAAGGTGGGTGGATTGTGAGATCCCTCAACTTAGTCCCACATCTAATACCTACTGGGAGAAGATCATGTTTATAAGTAGGAATGGACTATAGATCTTTAACTTTCGGGGTACCAATTTTAAGGAAATGACTTAGCCCATTATGTTGTACTTTGGGCCGGGTCGTTAAGGTGGTATAAGAGCTGACCTGGTTCCATGTTAGATGGTGGGATGGACTAGGGACGTTGGCTAGGCTCCCGGTCACGGGCCAGAAAAAGGTCGTGGGCTGGTGTTAGCAACGGGCCAAGACTAGAAACGTTTGCTAGGCTACCGGTAACGGGCCAGAAAGGAGGTGGGTTGGGGCTAGCAACGGGCCAAGAATAGGTATTTCGGGAGCGAAATTTCCTAAGGTGGGTGGACTGTGAGATCCTTCAACTTAGTCCCACATCTAATACCTACTGGGAGAAGATCATGTTTATAAGTGGGAATGGACTATAGATCTTTATGTACCGGGGTACCCATTTTAAAGAGATGACTTAGCCTATTACATTGCACTTTGGGCTGGGTCATTACAAATGGTATCAGAGCTGACCTGGTTCTGTGTTAGATGATGGGATGGACTAGGGACGTTGGCTAGGCTGCCGGTCACGGGCCGAAAGGTCGTGCGCTGGGGTTAGCAATGGGCCACGACTAGAACCGTTGGCTAGGCATCTGGTCACGGGCCAGAAAGGACGTGGGCTGGTGCTAGCAGTGGGCCAAGAATAGGCATTTCGGGGACGAAATTTGCTAAGGTGGGTGGATTGTGAGATCCATCAACGTAGTCCTACATCTAATACCTACTTGGAGAAGATCCTATTTATAAGTGGGAATGGACTATAGATCTTTAACTTTCGGGGTACCCATTTTAAAGAAATGACTTAGCCCTTTACGTTGCATTTTGGGCTGGGTCATTACAAATGGTATCAGAGCCGACCTGGTTCCGTGTTAGATGGTGGGATGGACTAGGGACGTTGGTAGGTTGCCGGTCACAAGCCAAAAAAGGCCGTGGGCTGGGGTTAGCAACGGGCGAAGATTAGAAACGTTGGCTAGGCTGCTGGTCATGGGCCAGAAAGGACGTGGGCTGGGGCTAGAAACGGGCAAAGAATAGGCATTTCGGGGACGAAATTTCCTAAGGTGGCTGGATTGTGAGATCCTTCAACTTTGTCCCACATCTAATACCTACTGGGAGAAGATCCTGTTTATAAGTGGGAATGGACTACAGATCTTTAACTTTCAGGGTACCCATTTTAAAGAAATGACTTAGCCAATTATGTTGTACTTTGGGCCGGGGTTACAAATAGTATCAGAGCCAGGTTGGTTCCGTGTTAGATGGTGGGCTGCACTAGAAACGTTGGCTAGGCTGCCGGTCACGGGCCATAAAGGTCGTGGGCTAGGGCTAGCAATGGGCCTAATATAGGCATTTCGGGGACGAAATTTCCTAAGGTGGGTGGATTGTGAGATCCCTCAACTTAGTCGTTAAAAAACATTTGTAACGACCCAGCCCAAAGTGCATGTAACACCCTAAATCCGGTTCACGCTCATGAACCAAACCGGCATGTTACAGGCCCAGGTTAGGTCGACTAACCCGAACCTAACTCATGCGGACCTAATCTCGGCGTCTTAAGATGAAGATACGATCTGTCATAAATGAGCGCATGCACAAAATCCTAACATGGTACTACATGAATGACATGCAAATTAAATTTCACACCAATACATATACATATATCAACAATTTTAATCACACATAAGCATTTATTCACACCATATAATAATATCATAACACAATATAAACACTCAATCGACTGACATGTGTGCAAGCGACAACCGTGCTCCTCCGTCCAAACTGGCTCCTCCAACTCATAATTGTTACCTACATATAGTATAAAAACACGTCACTAACAAGTGTTACTGGTCCGAAAAATAAAATAACTATAACAAGCTGGCTATGAGGGCAAACTCTCATATATAAAAGAACATCATATACTCAACGTGAACACTCTGAAGGGCACTACTGAGGAGCCACTGGGCTGCAGACCCACTAGCATCCCGAACTTACTGATCTGCTGCTGGTAATATGCTGCTCTCGGCACTTCTTTTACAGTACTTCTCATGAAACTTTATCCTAAGCCCTCTCCTTACCTCCATATTTCTCCTGGCCTTGAGCACGAAGGCCGAGTACTCTCAGGCAGTCGCCTTTAGTACCCTTTGAACCACAAGTCCGGACATGCGCTATACTAAACAGTACCCATAAACCTCCACATTCTCCGGGTGTGAGGAACTCAAACGCGGAGTTGTCAGGATCCCTCGGGAATGGAACAGTCCTCTGGCACTAATTCAGAGCCCGCTTTGACTGTCACGGCATCCTCTGCATGGTATGTGCAGTCGATTTCTCCATCTCTCGTCTCACTGAAACCGCAAAAACTACACATATTAGGGCTGGGTAGGGATTTATATAATAGGCCTGAAGGCAACTTTTGGTGGATATTGTTTTCGAAATCAACCTCGAGGGATCTCATCCTCGAGGGGTTATTAATCCGGAAAATATTTGGTTAAATGGCCTGAGTTAAGTGGGATCCAATAAAACGCCACTTAACCCATCCTGCAAATAATAAAATAAACATACAATAGAAAGACGTAAAACAGAGTCGAGTCCTAAACGGACCTGGTAAAAGCTCCAAGCGTGTCATCGCGCCTAGGCGGCGAGCTCCTATTCCGTACCTACACATCAAAACTAAATACTAACACCCGCTAACTAAATGATGCATCAACTCAACACAAATAAACACAAAATCATCAATCGTCAAATAACCATAAATATGAAAATAACTCTAACTCATCCTATTCATGACAATTTTATTGTATTTTTCCTAAGTTACATCATACACGATTATCATGCCCAATTTACTTACTTCATTAAATCACTTAACCTCCATGAACTATCAATCACATCATGTAACTTATCACTTCATCACTTATCCTCCATGCACTATCAATCACATCATAAATCAATCCTAGCATTCTGTGCTAACAATCATCATCAATTTCAAATAATCAAATCGGAGGTAATTATACCTCACGTCGTCGGCAATCGGTGACGGCTAGGGTTCCGACACGCGTCTCGGAGCTCGAATTCGGCGCTCCGTGGCGTTCGACGTACGATCGAGTCTAACTGGGTGAGCTCCGTGGAAGATCCAGTGAATTCCATCGAATTCCCGTCCCTGAAATGCCTATATTTGGCCCGTTGCAAGCCCCAGCCCACGACCTTTCTGGCCCGTGACCGGCAGCCTTGCCAATGTTTCTAATCCAGCCCACCATCTAACACGGAACCAGGTCAGCTCTGATACCAATTGTAACGACCCAGCCCAAAGTGCAACGTAATGGGCTAAGTCATTTCTTTAAAATGGGTACCCCGGATATAAACAGGATCTTCTCCCAGTAGGTATTACATGTGGGACTAAGTTGAGGGATCTCACAATCCACCCACCTTAGGAAATTTCGTCCCCGAAATGCCTATAATTGGCCCGTTGATAGCCCCAGCTCACGTCCTTTCTGGCACGTGACCGGCAGCCTAGCCAACATTTCTAGTCATGGCCCGTTGCTAACCCCAGCCCAAGACCTTTCTTGCCCGTGACCGGCAGCCTAGCCAACGTTCCTAGTCCATCCCACCATCTAACACGGAACCAAGTCGGCTCTGATACCATTTGTAACGACCCAGCCCAAAGTGCAACCTAATGGGCTAAGTCATTTCTTTAAAATGGGTACCTAATGGGCTAAGTCATTTCTTTAAAATGGGTACCCGGAAAGTTAAAGATCTATAGTCCATTCCCTCTTATAAACAGGATCTTCTCCCTGTAGGTATTAGATGTGGGACTAAGTTGATGGATCTCACAATCCACCCTCCTTAGGGAATTTCGTCCCCGAAATGCCTATATTTGGCCCGTTGCTAGCCCCAGCCCACGACCTTTCAGGCCTCTGACCGGCAGCCTAGCCAATGTTTCTAATCCAGCGCACCATCTAACACGGAACCAGGTCGTCTATGATACCATTTGTAACGACCCAGCCCAAAGTGCAACATATTGGGCTAAGTCATTTCTTTAAAATGGGTACCCCGGATATAAACAGGAACTTCTCCCAGTACGTAATAGACATGGGACTAAATTGAGGGATCTCACAATCCACCCACCTTAGGAAATTTCGTCCCCCAAATGCCTATTTTTGGCCCGTTGCTAGCCCCAGCCCACGTCCCTTCTAGCACGTGACCAGCAGCCTAGCCAACGTTTCTAGTCATGGCCCGTTGCTAACCCCTGCCAATGACCTTTCTTGGCCGTGACCGGCAGCCTAGCCAACGTCCCTAGTCCATCCCACCATCTAACACGGAACCAAGTCGGCTCTGATATCATTTATAACGACCCAGCCCAAACTGCAATGTAATGGGCCAAGTCATTTCTTTAAAATGGGTACCCCGGAAGTTAAATATCTATATTCCATTCCCACTTATAAACAGGATCTTCTCCCAGTAGGCATTCGATGTGGGACTAAGTTGAGGGATCTCACAATCCACCCACCTTAGGGAATTTCGTCCCCGAAATGCCTATATTTCGGCCCGTTGCTAGCCCCAGCCCACGACCTTTCTGGCCCGTGACCGGCAACCTAGCCAACGTTTCTAATCCAGCCCACCATCTAACACGGAACAAGGTCGGCTCTGATACCATTTGTAACGACCCAGCCCACAGTGCAACGTAATGGGCTAAGTCATTTCTTTAAAATGGGTACCCCGAAAGTTAAAGATCTATAGTCCATTCCAACTTATAAACAGGATCTTCTCCCAGTAGGTATTAGATGTGGGACTAAGTTGAGGGATCTCACAATATTACTTTCGGGGTACCCATTTTAAAGAAATGACGTAGCCCATTACGTTGCACTTTGGGCTGGGCCGGTTATGGGCCAAAAAGGTCATGGGCTGGGGGTAGCAATGGGCCAAGACTAGAAACGTTGGCTAGGCTGACGGTCACGGGCCAGGAAGGACGTGGGTTGGGGCTAGCAACGGGCCAAGAATAATCATTTTGTGGACGAAATTTCCTAAGGTGGGTGGATTGTGAGATCCCTCAACTTAGTCCACATCTAATACCTACTGGGAGAAGAACATGTTTATAAGTGGGAATGGACTAGAGATCTTTAACTTTCGGGGTACCCATTCTAAAGAACTGACTTAGCCCATTACGTTTCACTTTGGACCGGATCGTTACAAATGAAACGATTTGTAATGACCCAGCCCAAAGTACAACGTAATGGTCTAAGTCATTTTTATAAAATGGGTACCCCGAAAGGTAACGATCTATTGTCCATTCCAAGATATAAACAGGATCTTCACCCAGTAGGTATTAGACGTGGGATTAAGTTGAGGGATCTCACAATCCACGCACCTTAGGAAATTTCGTCCCCGAAATACCTATTCATGGCCCGTTGCAAGCCCAAGCCCACGTCCTTTCTGACCCATGACCGGCAGCTTAGCCAACGATTCTAGTCTTGGCCCGTTGCTAACCCCAGCCCATGTCCTTTTTTTCTGTCTATAGTCCATTCCACCATGTGACACGGAACCAGCTCAGCTCTGATATCATTTGTAATGACCCAGCCCAAAGTACAACGTAATGGGCTAAGTCATGTCTTTAAATGGGTACCCCGGAAGTTAAAGACCTATAGTCTATTCCCACTTATAAACAAGATCTTCTCCTAATAGGTATTAGATGTGGGACTAAGTTGAGGGATCTCACAATCCACCCACCTTAGGATATTTCGTCCCCGAAATGCTTATTCTTAGCCTATTGCTAGCCCCAACCCACGTCCTTTCTGGCACGTGACCGGTAGCCTAGCCAACGTTTCTAGTCTCAGCCCGTTGCTAACCCCAGCCCACGACCTTTTTTGGCCCGTGACCGGTAGCCTAGCTAACATCCCTCGTCCATCCCACAATCCAACACGGAACCAGGTCGGCTCTGATACCATTTGTAACGACTCAGCCCAATGTGCAACGTAATGGGCTAAGTCATTTCTTTAAAATGGGTACCCTAGAAGTTAAAGATCTCTAGTGGGAATAGGTATTAGATGTGGGACTAAGTTGAGGGATCTCACAATCTACCCACCTTAGGAAATTTCATCCCCGAAATGCCTATTGTTGGCCCGTTTCTAGCCCCAGACCATGTCCTTTCCGGCCCGTGACGGGCAGCCTACCCAACGTTTCTAGTCTTGGCCCGTTGCTAACACCAGCCCAAGACCTTTTATTTCTTGGCCCGTGACCGCCAGCCTAGCCAACGTCCATAGTCCATCCCACCATCTAACACAGAACCAGGTCGGCTCTGATACCATTTGTAACGACCCAGCCCAAGGTGCAACGTAATGGGCTAAGTCATCTCATTAAAATGGGTACCCTGGAAGTTAAAGATCTCTAGTCCATTCCCACTTATAAAGAGGATCTTCTCCCAGTAGGTATTAGATGTGGGACTAAGTTGAGGGATCTCACAATCCACCCACCTTAGGAAATTTCGTCCCCGAAATGCCTATTCTTGGCCCGTTGCTAGCCCCGGCCCACGTCTTTTCTTGCCGGTGACCAGGAGCCAAGCCAACGTTTCTAGTCTTGGCCCGTTGCTAACCCCAGCCCACGACCTTTTTTTGCCCGTGACCGGCAGCCTAGCCAACGTCCCTAGTCCATCCCACGATCTGACACGGAACCAGGTCAGCTCTGATACTATTTGTAACGACCCAGCCCAAAGTGCAACGTAATGGGTCAAGTCATTTCTTTAAAATGGGTACCCCGGAAGTTAAAGACCTATAGTCTATTCCCACTTATAAACAAGATCTTCTCCTCAATAGGTATTAGATGTGGGACTAAGTTGAGGGATCTCACAATCCACCCACCTTAGGAAATTTCATCCCCGAATATCCTATTCTTGGCCCGTTGGTAGCCCCAGCACACGTCCTTTCTGGCCCGTGACCGGCAGCTTTATAACGACCCCGCCCAAAGTGCAACGTAATGAGCTAAGTCATTTCTTTAAAAGTTAAAGATCTCTAGTCCATTCCCACTTATAAACAGGATCTTTCCCAGTAGGTATTACATGTGGGACTAAGTTGCGGGATCTCACAATCCACCCACCTTAGGGAATTTCGTCCCCGAAATGCCTATTATTGGGCCGTTGCTAGCCCCAGCTCACGACCTTTCTGGCCCATGACCGGCAGCCTAGCCAACGTTCATAATCCAGCCCACCATCTAACATGGAACCAGGTCAGCTCTGATACCATTTGTAATGACCCAGCCTAAAGTGCAACGTAATGAGCCAAGTTATTTCTTTAAAATGGGTACCCCGGAAATTAAAGATCTATAGTCCATTCCCACTTATAAACAGGATCTTCTCCTAGTAGGTATTAGATGTGGGACGGCTAATAATGGGTACGGTGGAATGGACCCAACATAATAGGGGGTTACGATGGAATGGACCCATCGGCCCAACATAATAGAGGGTACGATGGAATGAACCAATCGGCCAATAAGGGGGCACGATCGACTGATCCATCGGCCCAATATTTTATAATGGCACGCTAGACTAACCCATCAGCCAATAGAACTACATCGAGCTTGATCCCGACATGGGTATGTTGGCCAATCAAGCTTGTTTGATTTCAGCTCAAATAAGGTAGAATAAAAGTATGATAGGATAGTTAGGTTAGGAGAATGGGTAATAAATGAGACTTCATTTTATTTTGTTTTGAGTTATAAATGTGGCTATGGGAAATGGTCTAAGACTGTGGGAACCATTATTTTATAACTTATTACTCGGCATTTAGTAGTTTTATTTTTGTAACACCTCGCCAGCTAGGCCCACAATGTTGTAAAAAATGGCCGGGTCGTTACAGGTGGTATCAGAGCAAGGTTTCCCAAAAGCTCACATCTTATGACTCAAGTACCTTGTTGAAGAGTCCAATATTTATCTTTCTCCAATGGGGTATGTCATTAGTGAATTAGTGGACTCACCAACAAACCTAAGTAATCATTAAAAAAAAATGGACATAACGGAATGTCGATGGGAACCGCAAAAGGAAGTTTCAAGAGATTTCGTGTCGACTATGTAAAAATTGCAACAAGATGCATTCAGGGTTATGCAGTCAGCCCGGTCGGTGCTACAATTGTGGAAGGACAGGACACATACATAAGGACTGTCGTCAGCCTCCGAAGCAACAACAAGAGCAACTTGAGGTTCCGAAGATATAGTTAATCATGATCATCCTGTTGATGTTATAATATTTCGAGGACGAAATATTTCTAAGTTGGGGAGATTGTAAGAACCGTGAAAATATGTGAAAATTTTTATTTCAAGACTTGAACCTAAGTATTATGAAATATTATTTTCGATGAATGGATATGGTTGGTTATCAAGTAGACCGGTCACGGTTCAACGTAAAGCCAAACCCTAACCTTATAGAAGACGTAAGGCCAAACTCTAGCATTAGGGTAGACGAACCCAACCTAGAGAATACTGATTCATGAACGGATGATGGGGTAAGAGAATTTAATAAAGGGACTCGTTGAACCTAGCGAATACCTATACATGAATAGATGTGAGAATTTAATTGAGGAAATCATTGAAGCATATATATATAGGAGGAGGGGGTTAGGGAGGAAAGGGAGTCCACTCGTTCTTGCCTCCTCTCCAGTGCCTTTCCATTGTGGTGTAAGTATTTCCTACTTCTTCATAGCTTCTTTTCCATTAGAACTCTTACATGCATGGTTGCAACGCATAAATTCATTAGAAATACCTTGCTAAGTTGCTGGAACTATTTGGTATAAATTGCAATAGGTCTTTGGGTGGTGAGATATTGTATGGTTGCAAATTAGATGGCAGACATGAAATTCACGTTTGACTAGTTTCAAGAAACCCTATTTTTTTTAGCCGCATTGTTCAAAATCTAATAATGGACATGTCAGAATGGAACGGACAATCCATAAATTAATATCGGCCAATAGGGGGTACGATGGAATGGACCCATCGAATCAACCTAATAAGGGGGTACGGTGGAATAGACCCATCGGCTCAACCTAATAAGTGGTACTGTGGAATGGACCCATCGGCCAACAGGGGTACGGTGGAATGGACCCATCAGCTAATAAGGGGTACGGTGGAATGGACCCATCGGCCAAGAGGGGGTACGATGGAATGGACCCATCGGCAAATAGGGGGTACGATGGAATGGACCCAACGGCCAATAGGGGGTATGGTGGAATGGACCCATCGGCCCAACATAATAGGGGGTATGATGGAATGAACCAATCGGCCAACAAGGGGGCACGATGGACTGACCCATTGGCCCAATATTTTATTGTGGCACGGTGGTATCAGAGCCTAGCCAACGTTTCTAGTCTTGGCCCGCTCCTAACCCCAGCCCACGACCTTTTTTGGCCCGTGACCGGCAGCCTAGCCAACGTGCTTAGTCCATCCCACCATCAAACACAGAACTAGGTTGGCTCTCATACCATTGGTAACGACCCAGCCCAAAGTGCAACGTAATGGGCTAAGTAATTTCTTTAAAATGGGTACCCCGGAAGTTAAAGATCTATAATCCATTCCCACTTATAAACTAGATCGTCTCCCAGTAGGTATAAGATGTGGGACTAAGGTAAGGGATCTCACAATCCACCCACCATAGGAAATTTTGTCCCCGAAATGCCTATTTTTGGCTCGTAGCCAGCCCCAGCCCACGACCTTACTGGCCCGTGACCAGCAGCCTAGCCAACGTTTCTAGTCTTGGCCCGTTGCTAAACCCAGCCGTCCACCTTTTTTTGGCCCGTGACCGGCAGCCTAGCCAACGTTTCTAATCTAGCCCACCATCTAACACGGAACCAAGTCAGCTCTAATACCATTTGTAACGACCAAGCCCAAAGTGCAACGTAATGGGCTAAGTCATTTCTTTAAAATGGGTACCCCGGAAGTTAAAGATCTATAGTCCATTCCCACTTATAAACATGATCTTCTCCCAGTAGGTATTAGATATGGGACTAGTTGAGGGATCTCACAATTCGCCCACGTTAGGAAATTTTGTCCCCGAAATGCCTATTCTTGGCCTGTTGCTAGCCCCAACCCACGTCCGTTTTGGCCCGTGACAGGCGGCCTAGCCAACGTTTCTAGTCTTAGCCCGTTGCTAACCCCAGCCCATGACCTTTTTTGGCCCGTGACCGGTAGCCTAGCCAACGTCCCTAATCCATCCCACCATCTAACACGGAACCAGGTCGGCTCTGATACCATTTGTAACGACCCAGCCCAAAGTGATTGTGAGATCCCTCAACTTAGTCCCACATCTAATACCAACTGGGAGAAGATCCTGTTTATAAGTGGGAATGGACTATAGATCTTTAACTTTCGGGGTACCCATTTTAATGAAATGACTTAGCCCATTACGTTGCACTTTGGGCTGAGTCGTTACAAATGGTATCAGAGCCGACCTGGTTCCATGTTAGATGGTGGGATGGACTAAGCACGTTGGCTAGGCTGCCGGTCACGGGCCAAAAAGGTCGTGGGCTGGGGTTAGCAACGGGCCAAGACTAGAAACATTGGCTAGGCTGCCGGTCACGGGCCATAAAGGACGTGGGCTGGGGCTAGCAACAGGAGGCATTTCGGGGATGAAATTTCCTAAGGTGGGTCGATTGTGAGATACCTCAACTTAGTCCCACATCTAATACCAATTGGGAGAAGATCCTGTATAAAAGTGGGAATGGACTAGAGATTTTTAACTTTAAGGGTAACCATTTTAAATAAATGACTTAGCCCATTACGTTACACTTTGGGCTGGGTTGTTAAGAATGGTATCAGAGCCGACCTGGTTCCGTGTTAGATGGTGGGTTGGATTAGGAACGTTGGTTAGGCTGCCTGTCACGGGCCAGAAAGGTCGTGGGCTGGGGCTAGCAACGGGCCAAGTATGGGCATTTCGGGGACGAAATTTCCTAAGGTGGTGGATTGTTTGTGAGATCCATCAACTTAGTCCCACATCTAATACCTATTAGGATAAGATCCCGTTTATAAGTGGGAATGGACTATATATCTTTAATTTTCGGGGTACCTTGGCCCGTTGCTAACCCCAGCCCACGACTTTTTTTGGCCCGTGACCGGCAACCAAACAAACGTCCCTAGTCCATCCCACCATCTAACACGGAACCAAGTCGGCTCTGATACCATTTGTACTGACCCAGCCCAAAGTGCAACGTAATGGGCTAAGTCATTTCTTTAAAATGGGTACCCCGAAAGTTAAAGATCTATAGTCCATTCCCACTTATAAACAGGATCTTCTCCCAGTAGGTATTCGATGTGGGACTAACTTGAGGGATCTCACAATCACTTTGGGCTGGGTCGTGACAAATGGTATCAGAGCCGACCTGGTTCCGTGTTAAATGGTGGGATGGACTAGGGACGTTGGCTAGGCTGCCGGTCACGGGCCAAAAAGGTTGAATGCTGGGGTTAGCAACGGGCCAAGACTAGAAACGTTGGCTAGGCTGCTGGTTACGGGCCAGAATGGTCGTGGGCTAGGGCTAGCAACGGGCCAAGAATAGGCATTTCGGGGACGAAATTTACTAAGGTGGGTGGATTGTGAGATCCCTCAACTTAGTCCCACATCTAATACCTAGTGGGAGAAGATCCAGTTTTAAAGAAATGACTTAGCCCATTACGTAGAACTTTGGGCTGGGTAGTTACAAATGGTATCAGAGCTGACCTGGTTCCGTGTTAGATGCTGGGATGGACTAAGCACGTTGGCTAGGCTGCCGGTCATGGGCCGAAAAAGGTCGTGGGCTGGGGTTAGCGACGGGCCAATACTAGAAACATTAGCTAGGATGCTGGTCACGGGCCAGAAAGGACGTGGGCTGGGGCTAGCAACGGGTGGCATATCGGGGATGAAATTTCCTAAAGTGGGTGGATTGTAAGATCCCTCAACTTAGTCCAACATCTAATACCTACTGGTAGAAGATCCTGTTTAAAAGTGGGAATGGACTAGAGATTTTTAACTTCTAGGGTACCCATTTTAAATAAATGACTTAGCCTATTACGTTGCACTTTGGGCTGGGTTCTTAAGAATTGTATTAGTGCCGACCTGGTTCCGTGTTAGATGGTGGGTTGGACTACGAACATTGGCTAGGCTGCCTGTCACGGGCCAGAAAGGTCGTGGGCTGGGGCTAGCAACGGGCCAAGTATAGGCATTTCGGGGGACGAAATTTCCTAAGGTGGGTGGATTGTGAGATCCCTCAAATTAGTCCCACATCTAATACCTACTGGGAGACTCCTATTTATAAGTCTTGTTTATAAGTGTGAATAGACTATAGATCTTTAACTTCCGGGGTACCCATTTTAATGAGATGACGTAGCCCGTTACGTTGCACTTTGGGCTGTGTCGTTACAAATGGTATCAGAGCCACGTTTCCCAAAAGCTCACATCTTATGACTCAAGTACCTTGTTGAAGAGTCCAATATTTATCTTTCTCCAATGGGTATGTCATTAGTGAATTAGTGGACTCACTAGCAAACCTAAGTAATGATTGAAAAAAAAAATTTTTTTAAACATAACGGAATGTCGATGGGAACCGCAGAAGGAAGTTTTAGGAGATTTCGTGTCGACTATGTAAAAATTGGAACAAGATGCATTCAGGGTTATGGAGTGTGCCCCGTCGGTGCTACAATTGTGGAAGGACGGGACACATACATGAGGACTATCGTCAGCCTCCGAAGCAACAACAAGAGCAACCTGAGGGTCCGAAGATATAGTTATTCATGATCATCCTATTGATGTTATAATATTTCGGGGAAGAAATATTTATAAGTTGGGGAGATTGTAAGAACCGTGAAAATATGTGCAAATTTTTATTTCAAGACTTGAACCTAAGTATTATGAAATATTATTTTCAATGAATGGATATGGTTGGTTATCAAGTAGACCGGTCATGGTTCAACGTAAAGCCAAACCCTAACCTTATAGAAGACGTAAGGCCAAACTCTGGCATTAGGGAAGACGAACCCAACCTAGAGAATACTAATTCATAAACGGATGATGGGGTAAGAGAATTTAATAAAGGGACTCATTGAACCTAGGGAATACCTATACATGAATAGATGTGAGAAATTTAATTGAGGAATTGCGTTGAAGCATATATATATAGGAGGAGGGGGTTAGGGAGGAGGGAGAGTCCACTCGTTCTTGCCTCCTCTCCAGTGCCTTTCCATTGTGGTGCAAGTATTTCATACTTCTTCTTAGTTTCTTTTCCATTAGAACTCTTACATGCATGGTTGCAATGCATAAATTCATTAGAAATACCTTGCTATGTTGCTGGAACTTTTTGGTATAAGTTGCAATAGGTCTTTGGGTGTTGAGATATTGTATGGTTGCAAATTAGATGGCAGATATGAAATTAACGTTTGACTAGTTTCAAGAAACCCTATTTTTTTTAGCCGCACAGTTCAAAATCTAGTAATGGACATGTCAGAATGGAATGGATAGTCCATAAATAAATATCGGCCAATAGGTGGGTACGGTGGAATGGACCCATCGGCTCAACCTAATAAGTGGTACGGTGGAATGGACCCATCGGCCCAACATAATAGGGGTACGATGGAATGGACTCATCGGCTCAACCTAATACAATGGTACGGTGGAATGGACCCATCGGCCAATAGGGGGTACGGTGGAATGGACCCATCGGCCAATAGGGGGGTACGGTGGAATGGACTCATCGGCTCAACCTAATAAGTGGTACGCTGGAATGGACCCATCAGCTCAACCTAATACAGTGGTACGGTGGAATGGACCCATTGGCTCAACAAAATAAGTGGTACGGTGGAATGGACCCATCGGCCAATAGGGGCACGGTGGACTAACCCATCAGCCAATAGAACTACAACATAATAGGGGGTATGATGGAATGAACCCATCGGCCAATAGGGGGCACGAAGGACTAACCCATCGGCCCAATATTTTATAGCGGCACGGTGGACTAACCCATCAGCCAATGGAACTACAACATAATAGGGGGTACGATGGAATGAACCCATCGGCCAATAGGCGGCACGATGGACTGACCCATCGGCCCAATATTTTATAGTGGCACGGTGGACTAACCCATCAGCCAATAGAACTACAACATAATAGGGGGAACGATGGAATGAACCCATCGGCCAATAGGGGGCACGATGGACTGACCCATCGGCCCAATATTTTATAATGCCACGGTGGACTAACTTATCAGCCAATAGAACTACAACATAATAGGGGGTACGATAGAATGAACCCATCGGCCAATAAGGGGCACGATGGACTGACCCATCGGCCAAATATTTTATAGTGGCACGGTGGACTAACCCATGAACCAATAGAACTACAACATAATAGGGGTACGATGGAATGAACCCATCGGCCAATAAGGGGGCATGATGGACTGATCCATCGGCTCAACCTAATAAGTGGTATGGTGGAATGGACCCATCGGCCCAACATAATAGTGGGTACGATGGAATGGACCCATCGGCTCAACCTAATACAGTGGTACGGTGGAATGGACCCATCGGCCAATAAGGGGTAGGGTGGAGTGGATCCATCGGCTCAACATAATAAGTGGTACGGTGGAATGGACCCATCGGCCAATAGGGGTACGGTGGAATGGACCCATCGGCTCAACATAATAAGTGGTACGGTGGAATGGACCCATCAGCCAATAAGGGGTACGGTAGAATGGACCCATCGGCCAATAGGGGGTGCAGTGGAATGGACCCATCGGCTCAACCTAATAAATGGTACGGTGGAATGGACCCATCAGCCCAATATAATAGGGGGTACGATGGAATGGACCTATCGACTCAACTTAATACAGTGGTATGGTGGAATGGACCCATTGGCCAATAGGGTACGATGGAGACCCATCGGCTCAACCTAATACAGTGGTACGGTGGAATGGACCCATCGGCCAATAGGGGGTACGGTGGAATGGACCCATCGGCTCAACCTAATACAGTGGTACGGTGGAATGGACCCATCGGCCAATAGGGGTATGGTGGGATGGACCCATCGGCTCAACCTAATACAGTGGTAGGTGGAATGGACCCATCGGCTCAACCTAATAAGTGGTACAGTGGAATGGACCCATCAGCAAATTGGGGGTGCGGTGGAATGGACCGATCGGCTCAACCTAATACAGTGGTACGGTGGAATGGACCCATCGGCTCAATGTATTATGTGGTACGGTGGAATGGACCCATCGGCCAATAGGGGGTACGGTGGATTGGACCCATCGGCTCAACCTAATAAGTGGTACGGTGGAATGGACCCATCGGCCCAACATAATAGGGGGTACGATGGAATGGACCCATCGGCTCAACCTAATACAGTGGTACGGTGGAATGGACCCATCGGCCCAACATAATAAGGGGTACGATGGAAGGAACCCATCGGCCAATAGGGGGCACGATGGACTGACCCATCGGCCCAATATTTTATAGTGGCACGGTGGACTAACCCATCAGCCAATAGAACTACAACATAATAGGGGGTACGATGGAATGAACCCATCGGCCAATAAGGGGGCACGATGGACTGACCCATCGGCCCAATATTTTATAATGGCATGGTGGACTAATCCATCAGCCAATAGAACTACAACATAATAGGGGGTACGATGGAATGAACGAGTTCGTAAGTTTAGCATGATGGAAAATAGTAGAGAAAGTGTTGCCAGGGATCCCCACATTTCCCTATGGCCCCTCTGGGTGTTTGGTCAAAGGGCTGGCTCGCCTTGTCCCTCGCTCAGATGGGTTGATGGAGTTGCTTTGGTTGGTGGGACTGAGTTCAAGAACGTGACAAAAGCGGTGGCTTTCCTCTGCGACCCGGGGCTGCATCCTTTTTCTCCAACACATAGCAGAATTTCAAGCCCAGAAACCTAGTCCTGCTGCCAACACAATCCAAGTTAGCGACCTCCTCACGGGGAGTCATGGCGACGGTCATTCCGGTGTCGGAGGATGATCCTAATCTCTTTTCGTCGATCCATTTATGGCCGATCTCGCATGTATGGATGCCGGCCTGGGGTAGTAAATGGCAAAAACGGAGGCGACAGCGATGGGTGAAGAGATCCGGCCGTCCTAGGCAGCGATGGGTTCCGATCTGGTCGGGAAAGATCGCTAGAGGGTTGACGCCGGCGGCTGAATCAACAACGCGAGCACGTTGCTAGGCATGGCAATGCCGATGTCGTGGCGACTTGAAGGCGGCCGGGGTTGGTCAGGGCGACACTGCGATGGCACAGCAGGGCTGGGCGGCGACAATCAATGGCGACGGCGACAACTTGTATGGTGGGAGGATGGGGCTTGGAGAAGGGAAATGTCGGGAGGGATGAAGAAACACTCCGGTGGCAAACTCGTATATAAAATTTGACTCGACACTTGCTCGAGTCAAGAATAATATAAATTCATAATAAATCCTTTAAAAAAATCCAACGGCTTGATGTGGAGGTAGATCTGCCTAAGTAACTAAACAACCAAATGACAAACATTATAACATAACTCGTGTTAATATTATTCTTTCTAATGATTATGGGTTACGGTTGCTAAGCTAATTAATTATTGTACGAAATCACCGAGAGTGATAAAATTATGGTAATGATAAACTATTGATAATTTATCGGTGTACTATAAGTTATTAATTTAAATCGGATGGTTATAAGTGATTAATAAAATAAAGATTTCACCTTTACCATATTAAATTTAATATATAGATAAAGTTGATTATTTTAATAACGAGTTAGTAAGCTAGAAAAATATGCTATTAAACTATAATAGTGCGCTGATCACAAGCATTGAACCTATAAGTTTGCCGGTTAAATATTCATAGTTTATAAAAAGTTAATAAATTATTATAGGAATACCCAAGCTTTTATTTAATGAATTAAGTATCTAGTACTCACTAAGTTGCTATTAATATTGATAGTAATTAAAGATTAAAATTGTAAGCAAAATTGTCTAGATTGTTAGTTAAGTAATTATCGTCTCAAAGGAAAATATACTAATAATAGTAATTAAATGCTTGGTTATAAGTTAATAATTATTTATCATTATTAGTCAAGTGTGAATTGTGATTTAAATAATTAATTTAAAATGTAAAGCATGACTTAAATGATTTTGTCACACGAATAATTAATTATCTCACTAGACTTATTGTAAATGGTGAGAATTAAATGTTTAATATTGTTGAATGTTGTATGCTTTATGTTGTAATGTTTCAATAATGATATTTTAAGTCATTTAGTTGCATGCATTTCTACTCGAATAAAATTATACTCATGTATAATTTTATTTTCTCGTTCAGATTAGGATTGTCAGTCGCAGTTGCGAGTTTAGTTATGAACTATCTAGGTCCGTATAATTATTTAAAATGTTGTATTTTCCCTTTTTGGCAACCCTGGTTGGCCTGAGCCCAAATTCGACCGGGCATTGAGTGCAACTGGGGTCAAGGAATTGACTCAGTCCGACACGGGGCCGCACCCTTAAAAAAATTACTATGCAGGAGTCTTGGTTGACTTGATTTTATACCCGACCACCATGCGCCGAGCACAACCGGAATTGACTCAATCCAACAAAGGGTAGCACCCCTTGAAAGATTAAATTCCTGCCCCCATGCCGAAAGGGGTGCCGGGCACACTGGTGCAAGACGACTCATTATGCACTTGTGATACCGAGAGGGTGAGTCAATGGCAAATATCAGTAACTATAGGCCATGCGGCTGCATAGCGTGTATGCGCATGAATGGGATTGTAGCTGGATGGGGTGGCCACCCCTCCCAGCATAATTGGAGCTCAGCATAGGCACATAACAACTAAAAGTCTCGAGAAATTATAATAGGGACTATATTGACTTGTTTTATTTAATTATGCTGCTTAGTAGTTTTATCACTAATGCGGAATTGCCTCAGTAGGTATGAGCATGGAAGGATGGGTAGACTCGGGAAAGCTGGAGGACTCTATTATTAGACTATTCTTTCCTCGAGATTGTTTGCATGGTAGTGGGATTTTTGTTCGGTTCATGGGCTAAAATTATTCCAAGCTTATAGTATATTTAAAATGATTGAAAATTAATAGAAAATTAATTTACGAGACACTTAGTTTCGTATAGTAATACTTGGCTCAGAGCTGTGTTTCCCATGTAACCATGCAAATGAATCATTACCTTGTTAAAGTGTAAGAGTCAACTGTCCCAAGGGTAAATTTCTTTTATAGAATTTATTTGTATTGTTTTAGATGGTAAGTAATTATTGGTGTATACAAAATGGGTTGCAGGTGAATGTCAATAATGGGAGCTAATATTTAAAAAATTATAATTAAATTACTTTTGACAACTTCCTAAGTGTGTAGGGACTAGAGGAGAATCTAATTCAGTTGTTGTGGATACAATGATGTCCTAAAAACCTAGAGATTGCTCAAGGTTTAGAAATGAATGCTAAAGATAAGATTGGACTAGCCCAAGAGTTAAAAGTGCCAGGTTGAGAGGTTGAGGTAACAGCGATATTACGTAATTCAAGATATTTCTTCCTAAAAAAATATATTGTCGGTACGGTGTACAAATAATTTGTAAGTTACAAAAAAAAGACCATTAGATGATACAAAAATTTTGATAATTGTTAAATAATTTCCCTAGTGGGGATTCAAGTGATGACTTCTAGATCTGGAACATGTTATAAGTAAAAGGCAAATTAAAAGGGAACCTTTAGAAGTATATGAGACCCTGAGGTATCATGTAGATAATTGATTTATGGAGACATATCTTTAGCATATTAACAAGCCGTTATTGAGTTAGAGGACATTCTAGGTTAGGGTAATTACAGCATAACACCGGTTGTGCCACTTATGTGTCATGCTAGGTGCACGTGACACTTAGCCAATGAGCGTATATGAGACGCCTTTACAATCAGAGGTGTTATCTAGGAGTATGGGTGGTATGGGATACCTGTGTGACATGGATAACAGAGTCATGGGATAGTGTGCCCCACTTTAACTATCCAAATGAGTGACAATGCTTAAATAAAACCCTAATTTTTCTCCTTATGACCCTATTATATTTTCGAGGACAAAAATTCCCAAGTTGGGGAGATTTTAAAACCCCGAAAATAATAATAATAATAATAATAATAATAATAAGGCTATTTTATTTAGGGTTTTCTAAATCTTAGGAACGAACTATAAATATTATTTAATTAAATTAATTCTTGAAAAAATTCACTATTATAAAATAATCAATTATGACCTTTAGCATATTGGTACAATGAATGATATAATTATGACTGATTATGTTGTTTAAAAATCTTTGAGTCGGTATGCGAAAGATAGAATGTTGGATAATTTTTTTTGTTGAGAGTGAGATATTTTATGGGAGTCGGGTAGTGTCTCTACCAAAACATGGAGAATTTTTTTGTTGAGAGTGAGATATTCTCGTGTTGGGGTGTTTTCCCATACACTAGCCATCGCTACTTCTTCTTCACCATCATCGGTTCCAAATCTCTTCTCCTCTTCCTTGCCAGAGGGAGCATCCTCCATGTTTTGGTACCTTCCCTGTCTTCTTTTCTTTTTGTTTCTTCCATGTGCAAGCAAGTAAAGTTCATGTTTAGACATCACTGTTCATTTATTTTGTTGTTTGTTAGTGGATATCATGATATGTTTTAATAACAGTTGATTTTAATATTATAAATTGTTATCAAAATAGTATTGGGAAGTGTTGCCAGGGATCCCCACATTTCCCGACGGCCCCTCTCAGTGTTTGTTCGAAGGGTTGGCTTGCCATGTCCCTCGCTCTGATGGGTTGATGGAGTTGCTTCGGTTGGTGGGACTGAGTTCAAGAATGTGACAAAGGCAGTGGCTTTCCTTTGCAACACGGTGCTGCATCCTTTTTCTCCAACACACACCAGAATTTCAAGCCCAGAAAACCTAGTCCTGCCGCTAGCATAGTCCACGTTGGCGATCTCCTCGCCGGGAGTCATGGGTACGGTCATTCCGGAGTTGAAGGATGATCCTAATCTCTTTTTGTTGATCAGTTTATGGCTGATCTCGCATGTATGGATGCCGGCTTGGGGTAGCAAATGGAAAAAACAGAGGCAATGGCGATGGGTGAAGAGATCTAGCGGCCCTGGGCGGTGATGGGTTACGATCTGGTTGTGGAAGATGGCTAGAGGGTCGAGGGTGTCGAGGCGACCACCCGATCAAGGCGGCAATGCTTGCCGGAAGTTGAACGTGAGCACTCGCTAGGTTTGGCGATGCCGGCGTCGCTGCGGTAGGAAGGCGGTCAGGGTGACACTGCGACGGCAAGGCGGGGCTAGGCGGCGACGATCAATGGTAGCAGCAACAACTCGTATGGTGGGCGGATGGGGTTTGGAAAAGAGAAGTGTCGGCAGGGAAGAGGAAACACTCTAGTGGCAAACTCGTAAATAAACTTTGACTCGACACTGGCTCGAGTCATGACTAATACAAACTCGAAATAAATCCTTAAAAAAAATTCAAAGGCTTGATGTGGAGGTAGAAATGGCAAAGCTTATATGTGCCTAAGTAACTAAATAGCGAAATGACAAACATTATAGCATAACTCGTGTTAATATTATTCTTTTAATGATTATGGGTTATGGTTGCTAAACTAATTAATTATTGCACAAAATCGCCATGAGTAATATGTAACAACCCGCCCTAACCGGCCGGGGGTTACTTAAAAATATAAATGATGTAACAATAACATTCAATAACATGAATTGTAATGCGGCAAATAAGTCTAGAAATTTATAAGTAATAAAGATAAATCATGTTCTGATACAATCTGACAATACGTAAAATAAATTAACTAGGTGAGTACAAAGTCCCATAGTCTCTGACCGTTTTCCATAGCCACATTTATAACACAAAAGGATAAAAGGAAGTTCAAGTTATTATCAATTCACCAAACCAATGTTGGTAAGAGAACCACTAAGCACACTTTTAATCCTTAGTCCAAAGCTGCCCACCTGTAGAAGTAATTCCGTGTTAGGGATAAAACCACTAAGCCACATAATTAAATTAAAGAAGTCAATATAATCCATATTATCATTTCTGGAGACTTTTAGTTGTTCTAAGCCTATGCTGAGCTCCAATTATATTGGGAGGGGTGGCCACCCTATCCAGCTCCAATCCCATTGCAAAAACCATGGAAAAAAAATGTGATGATATTTAAATTAACTTCCATAGAGCTATACTTACTCATAAAGAAAGACATGCGTAAGATAGGATAATGAATGAGTAATTTTCTCCGTATACCCTATTATATTTTCATGGACGAAAATTTCCAAGCTGGTGAGATTGTAAAACCCTAAAAATAATTAGGTTATTTTATTTAGGGTTTTGTAAATCTTAAAATGAGTCAATTATTTAATTAAATTAATTCTTGGAAATTAATATTTTATCAATTATAACCCATTCATAGTTTTTGACCTTTCGTTATCACACAAATATAGTTATGATTAATTACATTTTTTTCTATAAAATTAAATATAGTTACTTCTTAAATTCCACACATATTTATAAAATTTAATGTAATGACTTCTCGAATTCCACACATATTCTTCTATATAAAAGAAAGTTCTGTTGTTAAATGAAACATCCTCTGGATAAGTTGTGAGCACATTTGACACACAAAGGGGAAGACTTTAGGATTATATGTGATAGTACCAAAATTTCAAGTTCAAATAATTATTTAAAATGTCGTATTTACCCTTGTGGACAACCTGGTCAGCCTGAGCCCAGATTCGACCACCAGGCACCAAATGCAACCGGGGTTAAGGAATTAACTCAGTCCAACATGGGCTACGCCGTTTATAATCCAATAATGGACATGTCAAAAAGGACCTGACAGCCCATAATACAATAAATTGGACATGGCGGATTGGACTCGCAAGTCACTTACGGACATGGTGGATTGGACTCACCAGTCGATAACGGACATGACAGATTGGACTCGCCAGCCGGTAATAGACATGATGGACTGACCCATCAGCCAATAAATTGGACATGGTGGATTGGACTCACCAGCCAATTACAGACATGGTGGATTAAACTTACCAGCCAATAACAGTCATGGCGGATTGGACTCGCCAACCAGTAATGGACATGATGGACTGACCCATCAGCCAATAATTGGACATGGCGGATTGGACTCGCCAGCTAATTACGAACATGGTGGAGTAGACTCACCAGCCAATAACGAACATGGCAGATTAGACTCCCTAGCCTATAATGGACATGATGGATTGACCCATCAGCCAATAAATTAGACATGGCGGATTGGACTCGCCAGCCAATTACGAACAAGCCGATAATGGACATGGCGGATTGGACTTGCCAGCCGGTAATGGTATGATGGACTGACCCATCAGCCAATAGATGGACATGGTGGACTGAACCATCAACTAATAAGTGCTGACATGTTAGGAATGGTCACAACAACCAATATTATAGATAATTATATGGAGTTTATGGACTTGTTTTATTTAATTATATGGCTTAGTGTTTAATCACTAAAGCAGAATTACCTCCACAGGTTAGCAGCTGGAACTAAAGACTAAGAGACGACAGTGTGGTTCTTCTACCAACTCAGGTGGTGAACAGATAATAAGCAAACTTCTCTTTTACTTTTCTTGTGTTATAAATGTGGCTGGCATGGGAAATGGTCCAAGACTATGGGATGATTATTTCATACATTGTCATTTGAAACATAAGGTCTTTTGAGTTAGAAATACTAGACTTATTTGCTTTCATATTATTCATGTAACCTTTTAAGTAACACCCGGTCCAAGTTAGGACTGGTTGTTATAAGGTTGGTTTTGTTAAATTTTGAGTAACACCTGGCCAGGAAGGCCCAAATATCGTGAAACATGGCGGGTCGTTAGAGGTGGTATCAGAGCACGGTTTCCCACTAGCTCACATTTTATGACTCAAGTACCTTGTTGAAAAGTCCAATAATTATCTTTTTCCACTGTGTTGTGTTATTAATTGACAAATTCATTCGCTACGAAACCTAAGTCATAACTGAAACAAAAAATACTAATGAACCATGATGGTTTGACGTTTTAGATGGCAGGCACTTGTAGACAGTCAAACCGAGCTACTCCGCCCAATACGAACATCGAGAATGTATTGGCTCAGATCCTGACGGCCATACAGGGACTGGCACAGGCTTCACAAAATACAAATTTTGTGGTTCAAAATATTGTTCAGCAGTTACCGAGAGTGGTAGCAGGGTCCCAGAATCACCCCAGATGGTGGTCAATGGAGTGCCCAAGGGTGGGCAGGGTTAGTAGACTCAGGCGAGCAAGGGGAGCGTCCAAACCCATTGCCACCGGTAGTTTGACAAGTGGTGATGCCAGAGGTTGATGATAGTGATGGCTACACTGTGAAAAAATTCAGGAAGATTGGAGCTAAGGTATTTATTGGCCCCACCCGCCATCAAGTAAGGTTGGCAACATGCATGCTTCAGGAGGAAACATCTTACTGGTGGAAATCCATGGAAAAAAGAACCACATTCCATCGACGTCAAGTTGTTTGGTGAGGGTTGTAAAGCCTTGTTGGCTAACTTAGTTGAGTCTGAGTCAAAGCCCAAATAGTTGTCCATGATTCCTGTGGTAGCGGAGTTTCCGATGTATTCCCAAACGAACTTCGAGGGTTACCTCATAAGCGGGCAGTGGAGTTCGCCATTGACCCTAGCACCTGGAATAACACCAATTTCTAAAGCACCATACCACATGGCTCTAAAAGAACTCAAGGAATTAAAGAGTCAACTAGAAAAGTTGATGTAGGTAGGGCTTCATCAAACCAAGTACTTTACCCTAGGGAGCCCCTATTCCTTTTGTGAAGAAGAAAGATGGACTGACTTTGGTTGTGTATTGACTATCGAAAAATTAATCAAGTGACAGTCAAGAATCTGTACCCCTTATTAAGGATTGATGACTTGTTTGATCAGCAAAAAATAACCAAAACATTTTCTAAGATAGACTTCGTGGTCTGGTTATCACCAACTGCAAGTAAAGGAGTCAAATATACAAAAATGGCTTTCCAAACTCGGGTATGGACATTAAGAGTTTTTGGTTGTGCCTTTTGGTCTAACAAATGCATTAGCAGCCTTTATGTCACTCATGAACACAGTCCTCTACGAATATTAGGACAAGTTTATCATTGTGTTTGTGGACGACATTCTGGTCTATTCAAGTAATGAAGAAGAGCATGTGAAGCACCTATCCATTACAGCCCACTCGAACCGGACCGGGTGTTACTGAAAAATATAATTGATGTAATGGTAATATTCCAGAACATGAACTGAAATACAGCAAATAAGTCTCTCAACATATAATATGAATCATAACAAAAAATCATGTTCCCTAAAATTTAAAATAACTGTTCCACAGCCTCGGACCATTTCCCATAGCCACATTTATAACACAAGAGAATAATAAGGAAGTCCAACTTTATTATCGATTCACCATACCTGGATTGGTAAAAGACCACCAACCACATTTCCATTCTTTAGTCCCAAAGTTACTCAACTGTGGAGGTAATTCCGTGTTAGTGATAAAACCACTAAGCCACATAATTAAATGAAACAAGTCAATATAATCCCTATTATCATTTCACTCATTTTTATTATTATTATTTCACAAGTAAAGAGTAATTATCCCTCAGGTCATTCTGAGATTAGTAACTTGTCTCTCAGGTCATTCTGAGATTAGTAAAGTTGACTCCCAACTCATTCTGAGATTTGAAAACATCTCCCAGCTCATTCTGAGATTAGGTGGTCTCCCAATTCATTTTGAGATTAGTCATGGTCTCCCAGCTCATTCGGAGATTAGAAATCGTCTCCCAGCTCATTCTGAGATTAGGTGGTCTCCCAATTCATTTTGAAAATAGTCATGGTCCCCCAATTCATTTTGAAGTTAGTCATGGTCTACCAGTTCATTCTGAGATTAGAACATTGTCTCCCAGCTCATTCTCAGATTAGGTGGTCTCCCAATTCATTTTGAAATTAGTCATGGTCTCCCAGTTCATTCTGAGATTAGAAAATTGTCACCCAGCTCATTTTGAGATTAGGTGGTCCCCCAATTCAATTTGAGGTTAGTCATGGTCTCCCAGTTTATTCTGAGATACTAACATTGTCTCCTAGCTCATTTTTAGATTAGGTGCCGACAAAGGCTACCAGTTTGGGAAAAAGTACACAATTTCATATAATTATACCAATTTGGGAAAATACAACATTTCAAATAATTATACGAACAATATAACATTTCAAATAATTATACGGACACACATAACAATTTTAAGGGTGCGGACCCGTGTCGGACTGAGTCAATTCCTTGACCACGATTGCATTATAGTGCATGGTGGTCATGTAACGACCCGCCCGAACTGGACCGGGTGTTACTTAAAAATATAATTGATGTAACGGTAATATTCCAGAACATGAACTAAAATACAGCAAATAAGTCTCTGCAACATATAATATAAATCATAACAAAAATCATGTTCTCTAAAATTTAAAATAACCGTCCCACAGTCTCGGACCGTTTCCCATAGCCACATTTATAACACAAGAGAATAATAAGGAAGTCCAACTTTATTATCGATTCACCATACCTGGGTTGGTAAAAGAACCACCAACCACACTTCTATTCTTTAGTCCCAAAGCTGCTCACCTGCGGAGGCAATTCCGCATTAGTGATAAAACCACTAAGCCGCATAATTAAATGAAACAAGTCAATAAAATCCCTATTATCATTTCACTCGTTATTATTTTTATTATTACACAAGCAACGAGTAATTATCCCTCAGGTCATTCTGAGATTAGTAATTTGTCTCTCAAGTCATTCTGAGATTAGTAAGAGTCGACTCCCAGCTCATTCTGAGATTAGAAAACGTCTCCCAGCTCATCCTGAGATTAGGTGGTCTCCCAATTCATCTTGAGATTAGTCATGGTCTCCCAGTTCATTCTGAGATTAAAAATCGTCTCCTAGCTCATTCTGAGATTAAAAATCAACTCCCAGCTCATTCTGAGATTAGAAAACGTCTCCCAGCTCATTCTGAGATTAGGTGGTCTCCCAATTCATCTTGAGATTAGTCATGGTCTCCCAATTCATTCTGAGATTTGAACATTGTCTCCCAGCTCATTCTGAGATTAGGTGGTCCCCCAATTCATTTTGAGGTTAGTCATGGTCTCCCAGTTCATTCTGAGATTAGAAATTGTCTCCCAGCTCATTCTGAGATTAGGAAATGGCTCCCAGCTCATTCTGAGATTAGGTGGCCTCCCAATTCATTTTGAGATTAGTCATGGTCCCCCAATTCATCTTGAGGTTAAAATCGTCTCCCAGCTCATTCTGAAATTAGACAATTGTCTCCCAGCTCATTCTGAGATTAGGAACAGCTCGAGCTCATTCTGAGATTAGGTGGTCTCCCAGCTCATTCTGAGATTAGGAAATGGCTCCCAGCTCATTCTGAGATTAGGTGGTCTCCCAATTCATTTTGAGATTAGTCATGGTCCCCTAATTCATCTTGAGGTTAAAATCGTCTCCCAGCTCATTATGAGATCAATGCCGACAAGGGCTACCAATTTGGGAAAATACAACATTTCATATTGTTATACCAGTTTGGGAAAATATAATATTTAAAATAATTGTACGGACAATACAACATTCTAAATAATTATACAGACAATAGAACATTTCAAATAATTATACAAATAATATAACATTTTAAATGATTATACGGACTATACAACACTTCAAATAATTATACGGACCTGGATATTTCAAACTTGCAGTTGCGACCAATGATCCTAATCTGAACAGAATATAAAATTATCATAAGTATATTTTATTCGAGTAGGATGCATGCAACTAAATATCAATATATATATCATTTCTAAAAATATTAAATATTAAATTATCAACAAATCTAGTGAGATAATTAATTATTCCTGTGACATAATCATGTAAATCCTACTTCACATTTTAAATTAATTATCTAAATCATAATTAATACCTAATAATTGATAAAATAATTATTACTAATAACAAGTATTTAATTTTCTTTTGCGGTGATAATTATTTAACCCCGATCTTGATGATTTAGTTGACGGTTATAATTTTTAATTGCTACTGTTATTTACAGCAATTTAATTAATTAAGTTGTTCAATTAAATTATTTAAAATAATTTGTATTATTCAAAAATATTATTAATACAATTATTTTAAATTATTTGACTCAATAAAGTTTAAAACTTTATTTATTTTCATTATGCTATTTAGGTTCGACGCGAGTGATTGCTACCCGACTGTAGTTTAATAACCCATTTTCTACATTACTAACTCGTTATTAAAATAATCACTTTATTTACCTAATATTAAATTTAATATGGTAAAGGTAAAATCTTTATTTTATTAATTACTTATAACCCTCCGATTTAATTTAATCACTTGAATTACGCCGATTAATTATCGACCGTTTATCGTTACCGTGTTTTTATTACTCGTGGCGATTTCATACAATAATTAGTTAGTTTAGTAACTTTACCCATAACCCATTAAAATAATTATTTTTAAAGATTTATTACGAGTTCGAATTATTTTTAACTCGAGTCGGTATCGAGTCAGGTGTTACTTAAGAGTTGGTATTATTATTTAACTCGAGCTGTGTCGAGTCAAGCATTATTTACAAGATTGCCACCCAAGGTAATTTTTTTCCTTCTTCTTCTTCTCCGGCATGCTCTGTTCCCGACTCCAGGCGCCCTCCAGCCGCCGCCGCCGCTGACCACCTCCGGCCGCCGTCAATCGTCGTCGACCAGCCCTGCCATGCCCTTGCGGTGTCGCCCCGGCCAACTCCGGCCGTCTTCCAGCCGCGGCGACGCCCGCATCACCTTCCTAGCGGCGCGCTCGCGTCGGCGATTCCACCGCCGGCGAGCGTCGCCGCCTCAATTGGGTGGTCGCCTCGACACCCTCGACCACCTATCTACCCTCCCCGGCCATATTGGAACCCATCGCCACCCAGGACGGCCGGATTTCTTCCCCCACCGCCGTCGCCCCTGTTTTTGCCTGCCGCTACTATTTTTGGCCATTTACCACCCCAGGTCGACATCCACACACATGAGATCGACTCTACACTGATCGACGAAGAGAGTAGGATCATCTTCCGACGTCAGAATGACCCTCGCCACCGATTCCCGGCGACCTTGCCTGTGCTTCCCCATCTCGCCGAAACAGGGGACTCGTCGGCCGAATTAAATTTTAATTTCTGTTTAGTTTCTTTCTTATTGATTTTAAACTTTAATCCTCATGATTATAAAGCTTATTCTCCAATTAAAATATGCATGCAAGAAAATTAAGAAGAGGGAGATAGGAAGACTACCTAAGTAAGGAAGAAGACACGCTGGCAAGGAAGAGGAGAAGAGAATGCGAATGAAGGCTAGGGTGGAGGACGTCCTTTATAAAATGAAATGACGGCTAGGGTTTGTGGAAACACACCAACACCCGTATTTTATTCCTTTAACAGGGTAACTGGGTAAAGAATAAAATATTTAACCGGGTAGACTTAACCGGGTAGAGAATATAATATAATTAATATTAATTCTCTAACGTTCGATCCTTCCCTGCCTGAGTCGAATATAATAAATTTTTTTTCCACGGTCTTTACAATCTCCCCAACTTGGAAATATTTCGTCCCTGAAATATCATAACAGGCAACAGAACAATTATGATTAACTTTATTTATTTCTTCGGTATCAGTTCATGCCGCTACAATTATAAAACTCCTATGCCACAGACAGGCTAGGGTATTTCCTTGCCATTTCTTGTATCAGTCTCCCATGTAGCTTCTTCTGATCCCTGATTTTTCAACAATTCCTTTACCAAAGGAATTTCCTTATTCCTGAGAGTTTTTATTTCTCTTGCCAGGATGCGGATCGGCTTTTCCTCGTAGGTTAAATTTGATTGTAGCTCAAAGTTTTCAAAATTTGTGATGATATGAACCTCATCCCATACATACCTCTTTAGCATTGACACATGGAAAACATTGTGTACTCCAGCTAGGCTTGGTGGCAATGCTAATCTATATGCACAATTCCCAACTCGATCTACGATTGGAAACGGTCCTATGAATCTTGGCTTCAACTTCCCTAATATTTTAAATCTGATCACCCCCTTCGTAGGAGATGTCTTTAGGTACACAAACTCCCCAACTTGGAACTCTAGGTCCTTCCTTCGAGTATCAGCATAACTCTTTTGTCGATCCTGAGTTGTCTTAAGTCTTTACTAAATGAGTTTCACCTTTGCAATAGCGTCCCTCACCATCTCTGGCCCGACTATAACTGCTTCAGTAGACTCCAGCTAGCACGATGGAGATCTACAGGGCCTACCATATAAAGCTTCAAATGGTGCCATCCCTTTACTGGCTTGGTAAGAGTTATTGTAGGTAAATTCAGCCAAGGCTAAGTATTTCTCCCAGTCAAGAATGCAAGCTCTTAACAAATCTTCCAAAGTTTGAATAGTCCTCTCACTCTGACAATCAGAACGACCCTCGCCACCAATTCCCGGCGACCTTGCCTGTGCTTCCCCATCTCGCCGAAACAGGGGACTCGTCAGTCGAATTAAATTTTAATTTCTGTTTACTTTCTTTCTTATTGATTTTAAACTTTAATCCTCACGATTATAAATCTTATTCTCCAATTAAAATATGCATGCAAGAAAATTAAGAAGATGGAGATAGGAAGACTACCTAAGTAAGGAAGAAGACATGCCGGCAAGGAAGAGGAGAAGAGAATGTGAATGAAGACTAGGGTGGAGGACGTCCTTTATAAAATGAAATGACGGCTAGGGTTTGTGGAAACACACCAACACCCGTATTTTATTCCTTTAACAGGGTAATTGGGTCAGGAATAAAATATTTAACCGGGTAGAGAATTTAATATAATTAATATTAATTCTCTAACATTCGTTCCTTCCCTGCCCAAGTCGAATATAATAATTTTTTTCCACGGTCTTTACAGGTCGAATCTGGGCTCAGGCCAACCAAGGCTACCAACAAGGGAAAGTACAACATTTCAAATGATTATACGGACAATATAACATTTCAAATAATTATAAGGACACACATACTAATTTTAAAGCTGTGGTCCCGTGTCGGACTGAGTCAATTCCTTGACCCCGATTGCCTTACAGTGCATGGTGGTCAAATTTGAGTTCAAGCCGACTAGGGCTGCCAACAAGGGAAAGTACAACATTTCAAATGATTATATGGACTTGGATATTTCGAACTCACAGTTACAACCAATGATCCTAATCTGAACGAGAATATAAAATTATACATAAGTATAATTTTATTCGAGTAGAAATGTATGCAACTAAATGTCTAATATATATATATATATATCATTATTAAAATTTTGACAACATATCATGTAACAATTCAAAAATATTAAATATTAAATTCTCAACAAATCTAGTGAGATAATTAATTATTCATTTTATGTAATCATTTAAGTCCTACTTTACATTTTAAATTAATTATCTAAATCATAATTAATACTTACAGTTGATAAAATAATTATTACTAATAAACAAGTATTTAATTTTTCTTTGCGGTGATAATTAGTTAACCATGATCTTGATGATTTAGTTGACGGTTATAATTTTTAATCGCTACTATTATTTACAGCATTTAATTAATTAAGTTATTCAATCAACTTATTTTAAAATTTTTGTATTATTTTAATTCATAAATATTATTAATACAATTATTTTAATTTATTCGACTCTATAAAGTTTCAAACTTAATTTATTTTCATTATGCTATTTAGGTTCGACATGAATGATTTCTACCTGATTATAGTTTAATAACATATTTTGTACATTGCTGACTCATTATTAAAATAATCACTTTATTTACCTAATATTAAATTTAATATGGTAAAGGTAAAATCTTTATTTTATTAGCTACTTATAACCGTCTGATTTAATTTAATCACTTGTTGTGGGAATTAATTATCGATCGTTTATCATTACCTTATTTTTTTATTACTTGTGGCGATTTCGTACAATAATTAATTAATTTAGTAACTTTAACCCATAACCCATTTAAATGATTATTTTTAAAGATTTATTACAAGTTAATATTATTTTTTAACTAGAGTCGGTATCGAGTCAACCCACATTTACAAAACTGCCACCTCCTCCTCCTCCTTCTTCTTCTTCTTCTTCATCCCGTCGCCACTCTTCTCAGCACCAAAACCAGACCACGCCTTTCTTTTCCACCCCTTTTCTTGGCACCCAAACCCAGAATCACATCCTCCCTCAACTTTAACCTTCTCGAGCAACCAATTCAAAGCCTAAAGTGTGTGTTTTACAATAGTTAATCAAGACGACCATGTGCTGCACTATGGCGCCCAACTCCTGGCCTATTCTTCTTCTCCCAGCCTCAAGACCCCTCCTTTCTTGCACCTTGCTCCAATTCAGATGTTCCACGACCTCAGGCTGGCATCAAAACAAGAAAGATTGGCCACCTTTGGACGTTGCATGAAGTATGGTCGTTCTCCCCACTCATGTGTCGCTGTCATGAATTCCGGCGAGAAGGTGGTATGTAGTGGATTATTCCGGCAGCCTGAATAACTGTGATGGAACCCATGATGCTGTCGATGAAGCACAACTGGTGTCTACTCCTCTAAACGTCCATTACAGCACCTATTGCAGTAGAACGTCGCCACTTCCATCACCCTTGCAACTTCGCCCCTCACAGCTGCAATTCCGCCACCCACCGGAAAACAAGGACATGGCAAGCCATCCCTTCGACCCAGCAACCAGAGGGGTCATCGGGGGTGTGAGGGGAAGCATTGTAAATTTGTTTATAGTTGCCCATCTCGCCATCAATTTGCACCTGTCAGCCATGGACGGGATTTCAGTTTTCCAGTTTAGTTTAGTTATTTTCTTTCTTGTTGATTTGAGACTTAAGTTGCATGATTAACAAGCTTACTATAAATTAAAAAGAACATGCATGCGAACTAAGAATAGGGAGATAAGAAGGATACCCAAGAAAGGAAGAAGCCCCGGTAAGGAAGAGGAGAACTAGGCGGCTAAGGTGAGGAAGACACCCTTATACCCGTATGTGAAAAATGACGCCCCTTTTCCAAATTTTTAAAAATGAAAATGACGGCTAGGGTATGTGAAAACACCTCTACACCTGTATTTCATTTAATCGGGTAAATAATAAAATGGGTAAATAATTAACCGGGTAAAAAAATAACATGTTCGGTCTTTCCCAAACAACGTCCACATCCAAATTGTTTTTTTTTTTTCACGGTCTTTACAATTACCCTTCAAGTGTTGAGGGAGAATCAGCTATTCACCAAGCTCTCAAAGTGAGACTTCTAGCTGAATGAGGTAAATTTCCTTGGTCATATAATCTCAAAGGCCGGAGTTGCAGTGGATCCATCGTAGGTGAAAGCAGTCACTGATTGGCCACAACCCAAGTCAGTCACTGACATCAGAAGTTTTCTTGGTTTAGCGGGTTACTACAGGAAATTTATTAAAGACTTCTCCTTAGTGGCATCGCCAACGACCAAACTCACAAGGAAGGGCATCAAGTTTGAATGGAGTAGTAAATGTGAGGAAAGAAGAGTCTAACAATTGCACCAGTCTTGGCCCTGCCAAATGGTAGTAAAGGATTCGTAGTCTTCAGTGATACATCCCTGTTGGGTTTAGGATGTGCCCTTATGCAGGGAGGTAAAGTGGTGGCCTCTGCCTCTCGTCAATTGAAATTTCATGAGCAAAATTATGCAACCCATGGCTTGGAACTTGCAGCAGTAGTTTTTGCACTGACGATTTGGAGACACTACTTGTATGGAGCCCAGTTCGAAGTCTTCAATAACCATCAGAGTTTGAAGTATATCTTCACCCAAAAGGACCTTAACCTTCGACAGAGGCGGTAGATAGAATATTTGAAGTACTACGACTTCCAAATCTTATATCAGCCAAGGAAAGCGAATGTGGTAGCCGACGCATTGAGTCTGAAGGACAAGGTGGACAAAGGTCACCAGCTAGCTAAACTTTGGGCAATGTCAACAGAAGTGGTGGCTATCAATCCTGTGGAATAACTAGCAGGGTTACTGGCAAATCTGGTTATTTCTAATGATTTGGTCAATCGGGTTAATCAAGCACAAATAGGTGATGAGGAGATAAATGAAATGTTGGACAAGACTCCTGACATTGTAGCTGATTCCAATAGTCTGATTAGATTTAGAGGAAGGTTGTGTGTACCCAAGAACCGAACTTGTTATATCCAATACCCGGTTAATTCTACCCAGTTAATTATTATATTTTATTATTTACCCTGTTAAATGAAATATGGGTGTTTTCACATACCCTAGCCATCATTTTATTTTATTTTATGAAAGACGTCCTCCACCCTAGCCTTTATTCGTATTTTCTTCTCCTCTTCCTTACCAGCGTGTCTTCTTCCTTGTTTAGGTATTCTTCCTATCTCCCTCTTCTTAATTTTCTTTCATGCATATTTTAATTTGATAATAAGCTTTATAATCGTGAGGATTAAAGTTTAAAATCAACAAGAAAGAAACTAAAATTTGCCAACGAGTTCCCTGTTTCGGCGAGATGGGCAAGCACGGGCAAGCCTCGCTGGGAATCAGTGGCGATGGCCGTTCTGACGTCGGTAGATGATCCTACTCTCTTCATCGATCAGTGTAGGGTCAATCTCACGTGTGTGGATGCCGGGATGGGGTGGTAAATGGCCAAAAATAGAGGACAATGGCAAAAATAGAGGCGCGGCTATGGGTGAAGAAGTCTGGCTGTCCTAGGTGGCAACGGGTTGCAATCTGGCCTGGGAAGGTCAATAGGAGGTCGAGGTGACTACCCTATTGAGGCAGCGACACTCGCCGGTGGTGGAATCAGCGACGCAAGCGCGCCGCTTGGCAGGCGATGCAAGCGTCGCCGCGGCTGGAAGGCGGCCAGAGTTGGCCGGGATGACATTGAAATGGCATGGCAGAGCTGGACGGCGATGATGGACAGCTGCTGGAGGTGGTCAGTGGCGGCGGCGGCTGGAGGGCACGTGGAGTCAGGAATAGAGCATGTCAGAGAAGAAGGAAAAAAATTACCTTGGGTGGTAAACTTATAAATAATGCTTGACTCGACACCGCTGGAGTTAAATAATAATACCAACTCATAAATAACACCTGACTCGATACCGACTCGAGTTAAAAATAATACGAACACGTAAAAAATCTTAAAAATAATTATTTTAATGGGTTATGGGTTAAAGTTACTAAACTAATTAATTATTGAACAAAATCGACACGGGTAATAAAACAAAATATGGTAATAAAAGTAATATTAGGTAAATAAAGTGATTATTTTAATAATAAGTAAGTAATGTAGAAAATGGGTTATTAAACTCTAGTTGGGTAACAATCACTAGGGTCGAACCTAAAGAGAATAATGAAAATAAATAAAGTTCGAAACTTTATTGAGTCGAATGATTTAAAATAATTGTATTAATAATATTTTTGAATAATACAAATTATTTTAATTAATTTAATCGAAAAACTTAATTAATTAAATTTCTATAAATAATAGTAGCGATTAAAAATTATAACCATAAACTAAATCATCATGATCAGGGTTAAGTAATTATCATCGAAAAGGAAAATTAAATACTTGTTTTTTAGTAATAATTATTTTATCAATTGTTAGGTATTAATTATGATTTAGATAATTAATTTAAAATGTGAAGTAGGATTTACATGATTATGTCACAGGAATAATTAATTATCTCACTAGATTTTTTTATAATTTAATATTTAATATTTTTAAAATGATATATATATATATTAGATATTTAGTTGCATGAATTCCTACTCGAATAAAATTATACTTATGTATAATTTTATGTTGTCGTTCAGATTAGGATCATTGGTCGTAGCTACGAGTTTGAAACGCTCAGGTCCGTATAACTATTTGAAATGTTGTACTTTCCCTTGTTGGCAGCCCCGGTCGGCCTTAGCCTAGATTCAACCACCATGCGCTATAACGCAATTGGGGTCATGGAATTGACTCAGTCCGACACGAGGCCGCACCTTTAAAATTACTATGTGTGTCCGTATAATTATTTGAAATGTTATATTGTCCGTATAATTACTTGGAATGTTGTATTGTCTGTATAATTATTTGAAATGTTACATTTTCCCAAACTGGTATAACTATATGAAATGTTGTATTTTCCCAAATTGGTAGCCTTTGTCGGCACAAATCTCAGAATGAGCTTGGAGATGATTTTTAATCTCAGAATGAAATGGGAGACCATGACTAATCTCATAATGAATTGGGAGACCACCTAATCTCAGAATGAGCTGGGAGACATTTTCTAATCTCAGAATGAGTTGGGAGACGACTTTTACTAGTCTCAGAATGACCTGAGAGACAAATTACTAATCTCAGATTGACCTGAGAGATAATTACTAAAAGACTTGTGAAACTATAATAAAAAATGGGTGAAATGATAATATAGATTTTATTGACTTGTTTTATTTAATTATGCGGCTTAGTGGTTTTATCACTAATGCTGAATTGCCTCCGCAGGTGAGCAGCATTGGACTGAAGAATAAAAGTGTGGTTGGTGGTTCTTTTACCAACCTAGGTATGGTGAATTGATGATAAAAATTGGACTTCCTTATTATTCTCTTGTGTTATAAATGTGGCTATGGGAAACGGTCCGAGGCTGCGGGACAGTAATTTTATATTTTAGAGAACATGATTTATTGTTATGATTTATATTATAAGTTGTCAGACTTATTTTCTGTATTTAAATTCATGTCCTGGAACGTTACATTTACATTAACTATATTTTTAAGTAACACCCGGTCCGGTTCCTGGATTGGGATGAAGAGGGATGTTGTGGATTTTGTCTCCAAGTGTCAGACTTGCCAACAGATCAAAGCCCAACATCAACTACCTTGGGGACTATTACAACCTTTAGAAATACCAACCTGGAAATGGGAGTGTGTCACATGCGACTTTATTGCAAAGCTCCCAAGGACTCAGAAGAAGCATGACTCCATATGGGTGGTTGTGGACCGTCTGACCAAGGCAGCTCATTTCATCCCCACAAAATCAAGAAGGATGGCGGAATACCTAGCAGAATTGTATGTCAATAACATTGTCAGGCTGCATGGGATTCCAAAAGAGATAGTCTCTGACAGAGATCCCCTATTCACTTCACATTTTTGGGAAGCTTTCCAAAAAGCTATGGGGACCCAAATCAAGCTAAGTACAGCATATCATCCTCAAACTGATGGTCAGAGTGAGAGGACCATTCAAACTTTGGAGGATTTGTTAAGAGCTTGCATTCTTGATTGGGAAGGAGATTAGGAGAAACACTTAGCCTTGGCTGAATTCACCTATAATAACTCTTACCAGGCCAGTATAAGGATGGCACCATTTGAAGCCTTATACGGTAGGCCCTGCCGATCACCATCATGCTGGTTGGAGTCTACCGAAGCGGTTATAGTCGGGCCAGAGATGGTGAGGGAAGCAACTGAAAAGGTGAAACTCATTCAGCAAAGGCTTAAGGCAGCGCAGGATCGACAAAAGAGTTATGCTGATACTCGAAGGAAGGACCTAGAGTTCCAAGTTAGGGAGTTTGTGTACCTAAAGACATCTCCTAGGAAGGGGGTGATCAGATTTAGAACATCAGGGAAGTTGAAACCAAGATTCATAGGACCGTTCCCAATCCTGGATCGAGTCGGAAATTGTGCATATAGATTAGCATTACCACCAAGCCTAGCTGGAGTACACAATGTTTTCCATGTGTCAATGCTAAAGAAATATGTATGAGATGAAGATCATATAATCACAACTTTTAAAGACTTAGAATTACAACCAAATTTAACATACGAGGAAAAGCCGATTCGCATTTTGGCAAGAGAAATTAAGACACTCAGGAACAAGGAAATCCCTTTGGTAAAGGTATTGTGGAGAAATCAGGGATCAGAGGAAGCTACCTGGGAGACTGAGCAAGAGATGGCAAAGAAATACCCAAGCCTATTTGTGGCATAAGATTCTTATGATTGTAGTAGCATGCACCGATACCGAATAAATAATTAATTCTTAGTTTCTGTTGGCCGTTATAATATTTCGGGGACGAAATATTTCTAAGTTGGGGAGATTGTAAAAACCGTGGAAAAAAAATGTGAAGATATTTAAATTAACTTCCATAGAGCTATACTTACTCATAAAGAAAGACATGCCTAAGATAGGATAATGAATGAGTAATTTTCTCTGTATACCCTATTATATTTTCGAGGACGAAAATTTCCAAGCTGGTGAGATTGTAAAACCCTAAAAATAATTAGGTTATTTTATTTAGGGTTTTGTAAATCTTAAAATGAATCAATTATTTAATTAAATTAATTCTTGGAAATCAATATTTTATCAATTATAACCCATTCATAGTTTTTGACCTTTCGTTATCACACAAATATAGTTATGAGTAATTACGTTCTTTTCTATAAAATTTAATATAGTGACTTCTTAAATTCCACACATATTTATAAAATTTAATGTAATGACTTCTAGAATTCCACACATATTCTTCTATATAAAGGAAAGTTCTGTTGTTAAAATGAAACATCCTCTGGATAGGTTGTGAGCACATTTGACACACAAAGGGGAAGACTTTAGGATTATTTGTTATAGTTGCAGGTTCTTCACCAAATTTTCAGGTCCATATAATTATTTAAAATGTTGTATTTTCCCTTGTGGACAACCTAGTCAGCCTGAGCCCAGATTCGACCACCATGCACCGAGTGCAACCGGGATCAAGGAATTGACTCAGTCCGACACGGGCTACGCCCTTCATAATCCAATAATGGACATGTCAGAAAGGACCTGACAGCCCATAATACAATAAATTGGACATGGCGGATTGGACTCGCCAGCCAATTACGGACATGGTGGATTGGACTCACCAGCCGATAACGGACATGGCGAATTGGACTCGCCAGTCAGATAATGGACATGATGGACTGACCCATCAGCCAATAAATTGGACATGGCAGATTAGAGTCGCCAGCCAATTGCGAACATAGTGGATTGGACTCACCAACTGATAGCGGACATGGCGGATTGGACTCGCTAGCCAATCATGGACATGGTGGAGTGGACTCACCAGCCGATAACGGACATGGCAGATTGGAATCGCACAGCCTGTAATAGACATGATGGACTGACCCATCAGCCAATAAATTGGACATGGTGGATTGGACTCGCCAGCCAATTATGGACATGGTGGATTGGACTCACCAGCCGATAACGGACATGGTGGATTGGACTCGCCAACCGGTAATGGACATGATGGACTGACCCATCAGCCAATAGATGGACATGGTGGACTGACCCATCAGCCAACTAATGGACATGGTGGACTGAACCATCAGCTAATAAATAGACATGTTGGAATGGTCACAACAGCCAATATTATAGATAATGATAGGGAGTTTATGGACTTGTTTTATTTAATTATACAGCTTAGTGTTTAATCACTAACGCAGAATTGCCTCCGCAGGTTAGCAGCTAGAACTAAAGACTAAGAGACGACTGGGTGGTTCTTCTACCAACTCAGGTGGTGAACAGATAATAAGCGGACTTCTCCTTTTACTTTTCTTGTGTTATAAATGTGGCTATGGGAAACGGTCCAAGACTGTGGGATGATTATTTCATACATTGTCATTTGAAACATAAGTTCTTTTGAGTTAGAAATGCTAGACTTATTTGCTTTCATATTATTCATGTAACCTTTTAAGTAACACCCGGTCCGGTTAGGACTGGTCGTTATAGGGTTGGTTTTGTTAAATTTTGAGTAACACCTGGCCAGCAAGGCCCACAATATCGTGAAACATGGCGGGTCGTTACACCCATGCATGCGCACACACGCTACGTGGCCCACAGCCTGTAGTTACCGATATTTGCCATTGACTCACCCTCTCGGTATCACAAGTGCATAATGAGCCGTCTTGCGCCACTGCGCCCTGTCACCCCTTTTGGCATGGGGGCAGGTATTTAATCTTTCAGGGGTGCTGCCCTGTGTCAAATTGAGTCAATTCATTGACCCCGGTTGCGCTCGGCGCATGGTGGTCGGATATGAACTCAAGTCGACCAAGACTCCCACATAGTAATTTTTAAAGGGTGCAGCCCCGTGTCGGACTGAGTCAATTCCATGACCACGGTTGCACTCGGTGCATGGTGGTCGAATTTGGGCTCAGGCCGACCATAGGCTGCCAAAAAGGGAAAATACAACATTTCAAATAATTATACGGACCTGGATAGTTTGTAAGTGAACCTGCAACTGTGACCAATGATCCTAATCTGAACGAGAACATAAAATTATACATAAATATAATTTTATTCGAGTAGAAATACATGCAACTAAATGACTAATATATATCATTATTAAAATTCGACAACCTAAAGCATGCAACATTCAACAATATTAAATATTAAATTCTCAACATTTACAACAAGTCTAGTGAGATAACTAATTATTCATGTGACATAATCATTTAAGTCATACTTTACATTTTAAATTAATTATTTAAATCATAATTCACACTTCACTAATGATAAAATAATTATTAACCTATAAACAAGTATTCAAGTATTTAATTACTATTATTAGTATATTTTCCTTTGAGATGATAATTACCTAACTCACGATCTTGACGATTTAATTTATGGTTTTAATCTTTAATCATTATCATTATTAATAACAATTTAATTAATTAAGTCATTTGATTAAATTATGTAAAATGATTTGTATTATCCTAATTTAAAGATATTACTAATACAATTATTTTAAATTATTCAACTCAATAAAGGTTCGAACTTTATTTATTTTCATTATGCTATTTAGGTTCAACGCTTGTGATTTTTACACGATTATAGCTTAATAACCCATTTTCTACCTTACTAACTCGTTATTAAAATAATCACTTTATTTACCTAGTATTAAATTTAATATGGTAAAGGTGAAATCTTTATTTCATTAATCACTTATAACCATCCGATTTAAATTAATAGTTTATAGTATACCGATTAATTATCAATCAGTTTATCATTACCGTAGTTTTATTACTCATGGCGATTTTGTACAATAATTAATTAGTTTAACAATTGTAACCCATAACCATTAGAATAATAATTTTTTGAAGGATTTATTACGAGTTAGTATTATTTTTAACTCGAGTCAGTGTCGAGTCAAGTATTATTTACGAGTTTGCCACCCTAGGGATTCTTCTTCTTCTGACGCTCTTCTCTTCTCCTACCTTTATCTTGGCACGAAAACAGGTCGACCTCCATGCACACAAGCCTCAAGATGACCACTTTCTTGCACCTTGCTACCATTCAGAGGTTCAGCTACCTCAGGCCAGCATCAAAACAGGTAGAATCGGCCACCACTGGACAACGCAGGGAGTAGGGTCGTCCTCCCACGTCGGGACGTTCGCCGCCATGATTTCTGGCGAGGAGGTCGTCAGTAGTGGACTGTGCCGGCGGCCGGAACTACTGTAATGGAACCCCTGATGGAGCTTGTTGACGAAGAACAACTGGCGTCTACCCTCTTCCATTACAGCATCTGTTTGCAGAGGAACGCCACCACCCTGAAACTCTTGAAACTCTGCCCACTAACAGGAGAAATTCTACCACCCATCGGAAACAAGGGACAAGGCGATGCCACCCTTCGACCCAGTAGCCAGAGGGGCCGTCGGGGGTGTGAGCGGCTGCCTTGCAATTCTTGCCTATGATCGCCCATCTTGCCAAACTTTAGCACTCGTCGGCTATGGAAAGGATGTCAGTTGTATACAATTTAGTTTAGTTCTTGTTGATTTTAAACTTTAATTCCCATGATTATCAAAGTTATTATCATTAAAGATTTAGGTAATGATTAACAACAATCCCCATCCTTGATACAACCAACAACGATCCTCCAACAGTGGTGAAAACAACCCAAAACACAAAACCGAAAGGATTAGAAATCGCACTAGTTTTTATCAACTATCATTCATCTCATTTATTTCAAAATATGCATGCATGAAAACTAAGAATAGGGAGATAGGGAGGATACCAAAACAAGGAGAAAGCCGGCTCTGGTAAGGAAGAGGAGAAAAAGATGAGAAACCGGCGGCTAGGGTGAGGAAGACGCCCCTCTCAAAAATAAAATGAAAATGACGGCTAGGGTATGGGAAAACACCCCAACACCCGTATTTCATTTAACCGGGTAGAGAATAAAATATAATATAATAATAATAATAATAATATATAATAATAATAATAATAATATATCCAACGTTCAATCCTTCCTAGACCGAATCGATTATTTTATTTTATTATATTTTTCATAATCTTTACAGTCTCCCCAACTTAGAAATATTTTGTCCCCAAAATATCATAACGGGTAACAGAACAATCATGATTAACTATTTCTTCGAGATCGGTTCATGCTACTACAATTATTAGAATCTTATGCTACGAATAGGCTAAAATTTTATGTTACGAATAGGCTAGGGTATTTCCTTGCCATTTCTTGTTCAGTCTCCCATGTAGCTTCTTCTGACCCCTGATTTTTCCACAATACCTTTACCAAAAGAATTTCCTTGTTCATGAGTGTCTTTATTTCTCTTGCCAGGATGCGAATCGGCTTTCCTCAGTAGGTTAAATTTAATTGTAGCTCTAAGTCTTCAAAATTTGTGATTATATGATCTTCATCTCGTACATATTTCTTTAGCATTGACACATGGAAAACATTGTGTACCTCAACTAGGCTTGGTGGCAATGCTAGTCTATATGCACAATTTCTAACTCGATCCAGGATTGGGAACAGTCCTATGAATCTTGGCTTCAACTTCCTTGATGTTCTAAATCTGATCACCCCCTTCCTAGGAGATGTCTTTAGGTACACAAACTCCCCATCTTGAAACTCTAGATCCCTCCTTCGAGTATCAACATAACACTTATGTCGATCCTGAGCTGCCTTAAGCCTTTATTGAATGAGTTTCACCTTTCTAGTTGCTTCCCTCACCATCTCTTGCCCAACTATAACTGTTTTGGTAGGCTCCAGCCAGCACGAAGGAGACATGTAGGGCCTACCATATAAGGCTTCAAATGGTGCCATCCATATACTGGCTTGATAAGAGTTATTGTAGGTAAATTCAGCCAAGACTAAGTGTTTCTCCCGGTCGCAATAAATCTTCCAAAGTTTGAATAGTCCTCTCCCTCTTCATCCCAATCCACCAGTAGGTTTGCTTTAAATCATGATACATTTTAGTAACTCTGAGGTGTATCAAGAACTTTGAGCGATGAGCCTCCTCAAAGATATTCCACCTCAGCGCATCATCCTTGGGTACACACAACCTTCCTCTAAATCTAATCACACTATTGGAATCAGCTACAATGTCAGGTCTTGTCCATCACTTCATTCAGCTCCTCATTGCCCATTGTGCTAGCTTAACACGATCAACTAAATCATCGGAAATAACTAAATTTGCCAGTAGCCTTGTTACTTGCTCCATAGGGTTGATAGCCACCACTTTTGCTGACATGGCCCACAGTCTAACTAGCTACTGACCCTTATCCACTTTGCCCTTCCGACTCAAAGCGTTTGCTACCACATTTGCTTCCCTGGGTGGTATAAGATTTGGAAGTTGTAGTCCTTCAAATACTCTATCCACCACCTCTGTCGAAGATTAAGGTCATTCTAGGTGAAAATATACTTCAAACTCTGGTGGTCAGTGAAGACTTTGAACTGGGCTCCATACAAGTAGTGTCTCCAAATCTTCAGGGCAAAAACCACTGCTGCCAGTTCCACGTCAAAGGTTGCATAATTTTGCTCCTAATTTTTCAATTGACGAGAGGCATAGGCCACCACTTTACCTCCCTGCATAAGGACACATCCTAAACCCAACCGGAGTGCATCACTGAAGACTACAAATCCCATTAGTCAAGTGTGAATTGTGATGTAAATAATTAATTTAAAATGTAAAGCATGACTTAAATGATTTCGTCATATGAATAATTAATTATCTCACTAGGCTTATTGTAAATGGTGAAAATTAAATGTTTAATATTGTGGAATGTTGTATGCTTTATGTTGTCAAGTTTTAATAATGATATACTAAGTCATTTAGTTGCATGCATTTATACTCGAATAAAATTATATTCATGAATAATTTTATTTTCTCGTTCAGATTAGGATTGTCAGTCGCGGTTGCGAGTTCAGTTGCGAACTATCCAGGTCCATATAATTATTTGAAATGTTGTATTATCCCTTTTTGGCAGCCTTGGTTGGCCTAAGTCCAGATTCAACCACCATGCACCGAGTGCAATTGGAGTCAAGGAATTAACTCAGTCCGACACGGGGCCGCACCCTTAAAAAAATTACTATGTGGGAGTCATGGTCGACTTGTGTTCACACTCAACCACCAAGCGCCGAGAGCAACCGGGGTCAATGAGTTGACTCAATTTGACACAGGGAAGCACCCCCTGAAAGATTAAATACCTGCCCCCATACCGAAAGGGGTGACAGAGCGCAGTGGCACAAGACAACTCATTATGCATATGTGATACCGAGAGGATGAGTCAATGGCAAATATCGGTAACTACAGGTCGTGGGCCACGTAGCGTGTGTGCGCATAAATGGGATTGTAGCTAGATGGGGTAGCCACCCCTCCCAGCATAATTGGAGCTTAGCATAGGTTCATAACTACTAAAAGTCTCAAAAAATGATAATAAGGATTATATTGATTTGTTTTATTTAATTATGTGGCTTAGTGGTTTTTTCATTAATGCGGAATTGCCTCTGCAAGTATGAGTATGGATGGATGGGTAGAGTCGAGACATCTGGAGGACTCTCTTATTATACTATTCTTTCCTCGAGAATGTTTGCATGGCAGTGGGATTTTGGTTTGGTTCATGGGCTTAAATTATTTTGAGCTTATAGTATATTTAAAATGATTGTAAATTAATATAAAATTAACTTACGAGACACTTAGTTTCGTATAGTAACATTTGACTCATGGCTCAAAATGGGCGGGTCATTACAGTATCATTCTCTGTTTCATTTTTATTTTTATGTTTATTCTACTATGTCCACCTTGTTGAATGGCTTAGCTCAGAATTTCAAGCTACTCATGAAGCCGTTCTACAGCTATTGGCTCAAGGAATTCCAAGAGGATAGCCACCGACGGGACCTCAACTCCTAGATGAGCCAAAGGTGTTAGAGGAGCCTCAAGAGATAGTAGTGGGAGGTAGCTCAAAGATCTACTTTTGTTGGATGTCAGTTTAAAATTATAGCATGGGCTGAATTTATAGAAGCTTTTAATGTTACCTACTATCCAAAGTAAGTCAGAGATCAAGAATTTAATATTATGGAAGTTTGCTTTGTATTATTTGGTGGGAATTGATTTAATTCTAGGGATGGATTAGTTATCTAAGAATTATAACATCATAAAGTGCAACAAAAGAAGAGTTTTATGATCAAAAGAGGATCTCCATAAGGATAAACAAATATTCTTCCTAGGAGATGAAGTACTGAACCATCCATGTATAATATCTTATGTCAAAGCTACCAAGTATCAAAAACAAGGACCCCAAGGATTCTTAGTCAGTGTGGTAGAAACATAGTGGGAATTCAAGGAGCTAGAACCATCTTTAGTCAAGGTTGTTTAAGAATATTTAGACGTTTTTCTAGAAGAGCTATCAGGTCTATCTCCTGCTGGAGAAATGAAGTTTCTATTGACTTATTGTCAGGGACTACTCCAATTTCTAAGACACCTTACAGAATGAAACTTGCTGAGTTGCAAGTACTCAAAGTTCAGTTGAAAGATATGTTTGACAAGAAGTTTATCAGACCTAGTGTTTCTTCATGGGGATCACCAGTTTTATCTGTCAAGAAAAAGATGGATCACTTACACTCTACATTGATTATCGGTTGTTGAATCAAGTCACAATCAAGAACAAATACCCATCACTAAGGATTGATGACTTATTTGATTTACTGAAATCACCAGGAGTGTTCTCTAAAAAAGATTTTAGAGTAGGATATCATTAACTAAAGATTAAAAAGTACTTTCAGAACAAGGTATGGGTGCTATGAGTTTTTAATTATACCTTTTGGACTAATGCCCCAGCAATATTTATAGATTTGATGAATCGAGTTTATCATTAGTATTTACTTGATTTTGTCGTTGTCTTTGTAAATGACATTTTAATATACTCTTATAATTAAAAAAAACATAAAGAACATCTAAGATTAGCACTTGAAATATTGAGGAAGAACATGTTATATGTCATTCAATAAATGTGATTTTTGGATGAAGGAAGTTTTATCCTTGGGTCACATTATTTCCAAAGATGGCGTATCAATAAATCCTTCAAAAGTGGTAGCAGTTATGGCATGGAATCAGCAACATAATGTTATTGAAGTTAAGAGTTTTATAGGACTTGGAGGGAATTACTAGAGATTCATCAAGAATTTCTCCACAATATCAAAATACTTACATTGAAGGATAAGCAATTTCTCCACAGTATCAAATTCCTTAGACTTCTCTAACTAAGAACGATATGAAATTTACGTGGGATCAGAATGAGATAAGAAATTTCAAACAATGAAGCATTGTTTGATAACATTACCAGTTCTCACATTGCCACAAGGAGTAGAAGGCTTTGTTATTCACACTAACACTTTTAGCCAAGGTTTTGGAGTGCATCCTTATGCAAAATGACAAAGTAGTAGCTTATACTTCTAAACAATTCAAAATACATGAAAATAATTATCCTACAAATGATCTAGAATTAAGAGCATTACTTTTTGGACTCAAGTGTGGAGGCATTATTATATACAACTAAATTTGAGGTATTCATTGATCACAAGAGCGTCAAATATATCTCCACATAGCAAGATCTAAATCTAAGACAAAGAAGATGGCTAGAGTTTATCAAATATTATGATTTCAAAATAGCTTATCATCTAGGAAAAGCTAATGTAGTCATTGATGCTCTTAGCTGAAATCTATGTATACAACTATCCAACATTATGGTCAATTAGTAGAAAATGATGGAGGATAGCATGAAGTGAATCTAATATACAAGTTGAATTCACCATCATGTTGGTTGGATACTAGAGTTCTAGTGTTGGCCTTGATTTGATTAAGAAAACCATCAAACAAGTAAAGCTAATCAAGAAAAAAATGAAAGAAACTCAAGACAGACAAAAACTTGTATAGAATAACAATAGCGTTTGAAGTAGGAAAATATGTTTTCCTTAAGCTTTAACCCATGAGAGGAGTGACGAGATTTGACAAGTTAAGTCCAACATATATGAGATCTTTTGAAATACTCAAGTGAGTGGGGAAAGTAGCTGATCAATTAGCTCTACCACCTACTTTAATTTCAACTCATAATATGTTCTATGTATCCATGTTAAAAAAGTGTACTTTAAATGCATTTCACAAAATAGACTACAAGGATATGAAAATTCAAAAGGACATGTCTAATTGTTGAGAAGCCCCTCAAGATTATAGACACTAAGGTGAAGGTGCTAAGGACAAAAATCCTTCCAATGATGAAGGTTCACTCAAGGAATCATGCTCTAGAAGAAGTCACTTGGGAGGTTGAAACACATATGAAGATCAAGTATCAAGAACTTTTTCTTTAGGCAAATTTCAAGGAGAAATTTTCATTGAGGGGGGTAGAATATAATAATTAGTATTTTTACCATTATTACCTAGTTTTTTTTCCCCTCTTGAAGAGTACATATTAATAGTGGACTCTTTATTTTGCAACTATATAAAATTTTTCTTTGTATAGTTAATAAAGACTAATATCAAAATACTTAGAATTCATCATGTTATGTGGTTAATTATATTAAGTTTAGTCATGTTAATTATTTTTCTAATGTCTATTCATGATTGAGAATAATCGGTTAAGTTAAATTTTAAGGAATATATAATCGGATAAAGAATCAGCTATGGTGAATAAATTGGGCACGGTCACATGTGAACTAAGTTTATATTACCTACAATATGTTTATCATGTTTCTAAGTTATTCAAGAGGTTAAATACTTATTTTACATTTTTAAGAGGATTTAAGTGAACTCAATCATGGTTTAGTATCTAAAAATCATAATTAAACTCATGAGTTAATCACGATCAATAGATATGAACAAGTTTGCCCATTTAGGATCCACACCACGTCTAGGGGTAGTTTATTATTTTAAATTAGTTAAAAGGCGCGTAGGACAAGTGGATCTATGTAAGGCGTAAAGGGGGGCAATGTATCCTATTTTCAACCTTGGGTGTCTCTTTCGTCTCTCCTCTTAGGCCTCTCTCTCTTGTGGGGATTTGTGTGGACTAAGGTTTAATACGGGGTTTAGTTGTTTCACCTAAAAAAGCTTAATAATTACAACTAAAAACATATAATTTGATCAGATTCATTCATCATAGTCATATCTCATGTTCTCCATGCTTGCATGTTTTCTTATATATTCTATGTTTCTACGTAATATAATCTATGAAATTGATATATAATATATTAAACCACGTTTAAACATTTATAAATAAATATTTTAAGTAATCTCAATGATCTAATAAAATGATTAAAAAAGATAACCATGTCTGGTAATAGTTTACTTTCAATAATCATCAAGCGTTTGTAATATAATCACAATCATAAAAACCAATGGAAACTGGGCGGGCCAATAATGATTAAAACCAAAAGAAGAGGATGTAGGAAAAGTGTAGGATATAAGGATCCAAGTGCCACAAGCTTATTTTGAACAATAGAACTGAGATGCTCTTAGTCAGTATATTCGATAATCTTCACAACGGAAGAATCACCAATTTTTTGGAAAATAACAACACGATCATGAGCCTTCAACAATCCAACCCTTTTTCCATGTTCCAGTGCAAGAGCAAGTCCAGCCTCCTCACTAGCACCAATTGATCCAACCTGAAAAATACATTGACAAGGATAAAGATAAACAAAACAGATGCATTTTTTTTACACTCTACGAAGAGCTTTATTAATAAAAGTTTCCTTTCTTCATCTTGAAAAAGACCATTATAAAAGAGAGTTCCCAAGAATTGCATAAACTAAAACAATCGGTCGAGCACTTTCAAGGTAGTTAGATGATTTAATATGCTTAAAGATCACCGGTTTTTACCACATTCTGATTTGCCAAAATTGGGTACACTCCTCTAACAGCAAGGCATTGTTTAGCCTGCATGTTGAAAAATAAGGTGACTCTGTTATTCCGAAGACCTGAAGTAGGGTCTATAAAAGTCCTAATTTTTCATTCCATAATATGGTAAGGAAAATTCCATTTCACCTGTAAAGTGCCAGAAAAAGTCCATTTTAATGAATTTGTTTTGAGCCTAGGAACCACAAGAGCCAAAACAGGCACCATAGGTCTGTATTTTGCAATTAATCTGTCAATCAAAACAAAATTAGCTTCATTTGTCTGGTTTTTGATGTTTGCATTACTATTATACACATCCTGAAATGGAGATTTGTTCAGACATATAAAGTTCATGAAAGTACCTCGCAGCTCTGCCTGATGATGTGAAAACAACAATCACAGCTGCCTTAACAATATGAGCAGCACCAACCTAGGAACAAGGATTATACAGACTCAATTAATGAGCCAGTTTATCACAAAGCCAAATAAAAAGGTGAAACATAAATACCGCTGAAGAAGCCACAGATTCAGCATGCGACATCGGTTCAACGTAGCGGACCACTCTTTTGAAATGAAGAGACTGATTGTAAACCAATTCGGCCTAAAAAATCAGCATAGGATTCAATATTCTACTTCCAAGCTTCTACATCATGGGAACAATTGATGTCCATGTAAATGCCATCAAAATAATATAAAAGGTACTCAATTGCTCTACAGTAGTAAATATCAAATTAACCAATTTTAAGAAAAATGCTAGTCACAAGTTTTAGTTCCACCTCAGCACAGATCCTTCCTACAGTTTTTATTGTCTCAACAGGATAAAGACCGCGTAAGGTCTCTGCTCCTAACAATATACCATCAGTACCTGCACAGAAATTAACTAAAGTGATAAACTGAAAGAACATGGCCTAATAGAATCACAGAAAAATACGAACCATCAAGAACAGCATTTGCAACATCAGTTGCTTCTGCACGAGTGGGACGCAGATTGTCAGTCATGCTATCCACCACCCTGGTAATAATGGCAGGCTTTCCTGCCATATTACACTTGTGTACAGCACTTTTTTGAAACAAAAATACCTGAAGCAGGCATGAAGTCAAAGGAACATTTAAAGATAAGTCGGACAAAATTAACACAAAAGTACAAAGGCCTATATTTATGAACAGACTCCCCGACCCAAGCCTTGGATAAGGTGGCAGGATAGAAAGAAGAAAAAAATATACTCATGAACAGACGTGCATTATTTGGTCTTATCCCCATGTCTAATTTGTCACTATAGTGCTAGCAGAACATATGACTAAGTAATTCTCCAAACCTTTTCAGGTGGAAGGTCAATTCCAAGGTTTCCTCGAGAAAGAATGATACCATCAGCTTCCTCTAGGATTTCATCAAAATGCTTCAACCCCTGAAGCAAACAAACACCACCATATCTTAATCGGTAAATCATCAAATACCATAATTTTAGAGTATCTATGTAATGTTTGCTAGCTTACACAACTGAGAAACACTGAAGCAAATCATCAATCATAATAATGCCTTTACAGGCCTATCAAAGTGTCTTCATTAACAAATCCAAATAGCTTACCTCTACGTTTTCAACTTTGGCAAGTATTTGCGTTTCTTCTAAATTTTGAGAATCCAGGAAAGCCCGAAGCTGCATTAACAGGGAATGCAATTGGATTAAATGAAATCAAAAAATATCAGCATCTCATAATCTAGCTTTGGGAACCACAATCTAGCAGAAAATTGTTTTTGAAAAAAACAATGAAATGTTCTAATTTTGGGGAGCAATGAATAAAAATTACCACTCGTGATATTTTCAAAAATTTTGGACATTTTTCTTATAATTGATAATAATAATTTGCTAATATATTATTCAGATCACTAGTCAACAGCTGATGAAACAATTTATGATCATCACAGCCAAATCCTTTCGCATTTATGACTTCACTCCCTCTGCATCCATCTATATAATTTCTTATTATAAGTACGACAAGAACATGCCAAAATAAATGTCATTATAAAACAACAGCATGATCAACCTCACGAACATCCTCTGCGTGGCGGGTATACGAAAGAGAAATGAAATCAACATTGTTGTGAGACCCCCATGATGAAATCACCTGCCATGAGGACATGCAATGAATTTGTACAATCAAACAAACAGATTAACATTATAAATGAGATGAAGTCAAGAAATAAGAACTTACCTATTTTAGAATTTCAATTTTCTTTAGGATTTTACTTTTATAGTTGAGATCTATCAGTAATTTGTTATTTTAGAACTATCCTATTATTTGTTTTAACTTTCTTATTCCTAGTTTATATTATAGACCTATTCATGAGTCTACATATATGTCATAGACCTTGAACTTTATGATGATTAATAGTTGATCAACAAAGTTTTAAGCTTTTGCTTGAATTGCTTTGTACTTGTCAACAGGCACATGTTTGGTGTCTGACACGAAATGATTGTGGTGCCAATGCCGAAGTTGGCCCCTCCCCAGTGACCATCTAGTGGAACCATCCGGTGCCAATGCCGAAGACCGTCATGGCACCTTCGTACTCTGCCCTTCATCTATTATCAGCACCGCTTCAACACAAGTGTCACCATAACTCTGCTATATATTCCCAGATTTAAGCATTTAAATGTTACTTTTTAGTCAGCAAAGAGCAATAGAAGCAGCTACACAGTTCTGATGGGGTATAGATACGGGAGAATTAATTCAATAAGCTAAAAACCCACAAGTCAAGAATATTGGAATTGCTAAAACAGTTTGTAACAGCAGCAAATCAATGCAAAGTAATTAATTTAAGTTTCCAGTCTGTTTCTCACAATAATCAGTCTCCAGCAACAATTTAGACTAAATAATCTCCTGGTCAAGTAAAAGTGCAATTGACACTAAATAACTTTATGATAATTCTCTAAAAGAGTTATTCTACCATTTTTTAATGGTTGATTGAGTCTAGTCTGGAGTAATTTACCAATTGTTGTTTTAACTTTCTTAGGGGTATTTTAGGAATTTATTTAATTAGAAAAAATATTAAATAAATACTTACTGATTTTTTTTTTTGGTTTGAGGTGGTTTCATTGGTCTTCACATTTATGTAGGAAGGAACTAATCAAGTTCCGGTGGAATTGAAGCACTAATACAAATGTGCAAAAATTGCAAAATTAGCCGAAATTCTAAAAGTCTGGCCAATTTTTATTTGCACCTAGGCGCAAATGCAATTATGGATTGATGCAAATTAATGTGAGATATGTAGAGTAAAAGGGTTCACACAGATTCCTATTTTTTATAATCTTACTCAAAATCACAAAGAAGATAAGCAAGGAGTAACACAGCAAATATAGCACATAGCAAAGAGAAATATTTTTATATTCAATACTACAATGGATGTGATAAATAACCTACAATGCTTGCATTTATAAAAGAACACATAAATATACTACTTGAACTAAAAAAATAACGGACTCCATGTTGTATAAGAAACAACTAAATATGACTTAAATAAGAATGTAAATAAGCATTGAATATAACTTATTATAAGACTCGAACAATAGTGCAGCTAGAAACTCTTGAATTAGACACTTCTAATATAACTAGGAAATATAACTACTAAGAATTATCCATCATCGATCCCCTCAACTAAAAAAATCTCAACCTCGAGTTTGTAGCTTTATAATTTAGAAATCATACTCTTGAGGATAGCCTTCAAAGTACTCTGGAGTAGTATCATCATATTGAAGATCATCGGGAGCATCATCTTTTTCAACTACAAACTTTACCTTGAGTGAGTAATTGGAGCTTTGTAGGTCAATCATGTGATAGATAATCTGGAGCTGGATGAATCTCAAGGTGATTGTTGCGGCTTTGCTCCATATGGGGCTAATGGCGGAGAAATGCTTTGATGTTTCTTGGTGGTAACTATATTGATGCAGGTCAAAATCCTAGGTTGTCTCAAAAAGGTCTTCAAAGTAGCTCTATTCATTTCATTTTCAAAGTACTCAACTTTAGGAAAAATTTTGTCCATATTATTGAAGTAAAACTCAAAAAATTTGTCCTTCAACTCATATCGTAGACCATGTAAATAATGAGCCACAAAAATCATTACTCTCAACAAGTTCAGCTCGACCCACCAATGAATGGAACTCTTTAGTAAACTCCTTAACAAGACAAGTAACCTTCCAAATAATTAGTTTTTGTATTTGCAAGGAAGGAACTATCTCTTCAACTCCATACAAAATCACTCCAATCAATAATTTGTAGTTCACCAATTGTTCATGTTGAAGACAACGATCTCTATCATGGTTTGCAATCTCGCGAGCTCGGAGGGTGACTAAGACGGATCACGCCCCAGAGTTGAGGAAAAGCTTGCTCGAAGAGATCTCAAGCCCATTTCAAGGATTATCCCCCACCCCACCCCACCCGATGTCACTGCACCCGTGAAAACTTGCCTCCAAAGCGTTTTGGTTCTTCAGCCGCCATTGTCACCACCTTGAAGTAGGAAAGGCAAGTTATTTCCTCAAAATTGAAAAGGAGAGGGAAAAGAAGTGGGAGGGAAGGGGTTGGGCGGGGGAGGGGGAGAAGGGGATTAGGGGAGTGGGGTGAGATGATTATGCCGAGGGAGGGGGCCAATTACCATGTTAGGGTGAGGGGGTGGCAACCGTGCAAGGTTGGGGAGGAGGGGGGGGGTTGCGATGGTCGTGGAGGGGGGGAGGGCAAATGTTGTATTATTAACTATATTACCAATTAATATATGCTATCAAATAATATTATATTATTAAATTAATTGTATGTTATCATTTCTTTTTTCACTTAGTAAATATATGTTATCAATAAATATATTAATTATACTATCACTTTATATTATTCTATTTTTGCCATAGTCTGATAGTTAATATATATTGTTTTATTTTGTTATCACATATTAGTTGCTTTGCTTGACTTAATATTAGTTGGTATTGTATGACATAATGACATTAGTTTCATTTTTAATTTGAACTAAGTATTGGTATAATTGATAAGTATTAAGTATAGAATAATTATTTATATCTGCATTTCTGAGATCTCTCTGGGATCTCCCCTAGATCTCTAATTTTGAACAGCCCGAGACGAGAGTGAGAAACAAAATGGCGAACCTTGATCTCTATTAAGCAGCGGCTACATCTCGAAGTCAAGACCCAGCAACCTCAACATGAGCATGAGGAAAACTACTAAGAACTTGCCCTACTATTTGTACCCAATCAAGAACCTCATCAGTCCTATAATCACCTTTGAACTTAGGAAGTTCGAACTTCATTCAACTTTTCCCTTATTTGCTATTATCTAAAGGTGCCTGTATATAATTCCTCTCATATAAACATTGTTGGTATACCGATGGTCATGGGGAAGAATAGTCGGAGGATGGGATGTAGGACGATTTGGCAAAAGAAGGGGCATGATGGTAGGTAAACTTATGGCGACATTGTTTGTTGATGGACTGCAAGTTGTGGCACAGCTACAAAGGCTTGAGTAGACACCAAGGGAGCCATATGAGATGGTGCATTCATTCTCTCTAATTGAGGAGTTTGACGGCCAGCCATATTGCAGATAATCTATCAAACCGTTTAGTGAGTTCTGAAAGACAAAGATCAGTGGCATTCATACAGGTTTCATAACTCTCTTGGCGAGTGATAAAATCCTTCATAATCTGCAAAATGAGAACTAATTGATCCTCAACAGCTTGTGGAGGATTGGAGGTCTCACCATGTCATTGTTTTGGAGCCATGAATCAATGCAAATAAGAATACCTTGCAGCTGGTAATAAGCTAACCCCAATTCCTTGGCATTGCTCAACAAGACACCAACAATGTATAGACGAGTAACACCAGCTTCAAAGCAAATTAAACTCCACACAGCAATCAAACAGTAATGTAGATTTGGTTTGATAAAGGGTTCCAACAAGGGCGAGACTTGCAGCAGCCGGGAGGTACTTAGTGTCGAAACTTATAGTTCCAAGATTTGCAATAGATCTTAATTTTAGAGTCTAAAGATATTTATTAATCATTCTATTTGGTTAGGATTGTTGGGTTGTTTACTTTGTTTTGATCTCAATTCCATAAAATAATCTGGTCAAATCTGTTAGATTAGATATATAATTTTGCCTTGGGAGAGAGAAATGATATTGGAAATAAGCAAAGTAACCTACAGTCAATTGTTAATTGATTTGTGTGTGTGAGGGATATACTTAGACACAGTATGCAATCAATACGGATTGAGCTTAATGTATTGTTTTGATTTCAATCGATATAAACATATATTGAACTAGTTTAATAAGTGTAATCACCTCCAAAATAATCCTACATTCAATACCTCTTGGGATTTGATCAAGTATATTAGTAGAGATGTGTCTATCGATCTTCAACTTGATAAACCAACTTTTCAAGGGATGACATAGGCCCATTAATAAGCATTTGGGTAGGATCAGAACCAACCCGGGACCATATTGGATTGTGGGATGGACTAGCTAGTCACAAGCCAAGTCTAAAAATTCCGAGAACATAATTTCCTAAGGTAAGTGGATTATAATAAACTTCAATTTAATCTCACATTCAATACCTCCTGAGGCAAGATCGAGTATAATAGTAGGGATGTGCCCATTAACTCAGCTAACCAACTTTTGAATGGATGATTTAGGCTCATTAGTTTGCACCTGGGCCAAGATGTTACAAAAAGCTTATGAGAGAGGTCGAGAGACATTCATAAGTAATTTTATCCTCAATTGGTAATTTGTGCTATTAATTTGTAGAAGAGAATGATAGTTTTATTTAACACCAAGCAATTAAATGAAGTTGTGAATCTTAAGTCCTAATCATCTAAAAGTCAAAACTAATTCTCATTTGTTGTTAGTGTAGTTGATCGATAAGAATTAGTTTAAATAAACAAATCAAGTCTCAATCTCTTGCTTAAGTAGATATATTTTAATTAATCTACATAACAAACAAATTATAAGTCAAAGCTCCCCGTGTGTCAATACTTAATTCACTACTTTATTGCTTGTTACAATCCATACACTTGGAGAGTTTAAAATCAACAACACACTCAGCACACCATACCAATCTTCCAACCACTTTGTTGGGAGCCAATCCATCAATATATAAAAGTAACTAAAAAGTAAGGAATGATGTTTCTAACTTGTAAGCTATGCCATCACATGACACATAAAGTGGTATAATTGAAAATTAATCAAACCTTCTTATCGGCATCGGACAGTGTGGGAAGATTGATTTGTACTTGCGAAATGTGCATCGTAAAAATAAAACCAGACAAAGTAGCACTATTCTTCACAAGACAAATTACATCTTGACCACTTGTTTCCAAGACCTATTTCAACAATTGAAAAGACAATACAAGATTATCGGAATATAGCAACAAAGCTATGACGCAGGTTAGAGAAACTGCATAAAATGCATGTTTAAATGATACCTCCAGCCATACTGAGGTTGTTTCACTTCCAGTAAAAAGGTACTGTCCAAGAAAGATGGTATCTCCCTTTTGGACTGTCTATATTATCATAGAAAACAGTATAATCAACACTAAGAAAATTACATGGACGTGAGTATTCTTATCTAGCAAGAAAAGGCAGAAAACTCCAGAAATTCAGTTTAAAAAAGAACTATGGTCCACTCCATGGATTAGCACAGACAAAATAATTTCTTAGATGATGAAAATGACCAAGGCCACACCAATTATCAATCCTGAACCAGTGTTTTGCTCAAATAATAGGTGCAAAAACAAAACAAATAAATAACAAAATCCCAAGTTCATTAAAGTAAACAGTACCCTTCTTTGAAAAATAATGTATTAAAGTTGCATGTCTATACCATGGCAAGACCAGTATAATTTACTGGTAAAATCATAGAACTAGGGTCCCTAGAAAGGTCTGGAGTAATAGTAACATGATTATCAGCTTTCAGCTCAATAGGGTTCCCAGATTGATTAAGAATTTGAACTTCTGGGCCAATGGTATCCAACATCACCTGATAAACATTTTCAAACATCAGTACATAAATACATCAATTAGTGGCAGCAGATAACAGTTTAAATGTTCCTTGCATGATAAAACATACTTGCAATCTTGGGGAAAACTAATTTTAAGGTAAATACATGAAAGTTATATTGTCATAACCAAGGCCATATGGAGGGTTAGGGTAAAGTCCTTTCTCTGATATATTTTTGCAAAGAAGAAGTTCCCATGACAAACAAATGAACTTCTGTGCAAATGGAGCAACCTCACTATGGCATCCCCTCTCCATCAAAATTATCTTAGACAATAGATCATGGATAGAAAAATGATTAGCAGCTACATAAATCCTTCAATCCATATCTAGTGAGTACTTTAACATAACAAACACCTAAACTAAACACTGTTCACTACACACTTTCATACAATTTCTTTTAAAATGTTAGTGAAAATATTTTCAAGAAGTCAATGTTATCTTTTCTAGCAAGTATAAGAGTATTCTATAAAGGAATACTCATTTGACAACATCGGAAAAGAAAACCATCGCAATACTGTTGAAAATTTGCAACTTACTGCACAGAGCTTCTTAACATTCTTCACAGCTGTCCTTAAGTTGTCAAGTGTCCCCTGGTGGTATTCATCATCCAACCATGAAAAGTCAAAGCGAGCAACTGAAAGGTAAAAGACAATCAAACACACTGCAGATCAAAGACCTTAGATTAATAGCCGACTACAGTAAGTCACCTGACATTCCCGCTTTCAGGCATTGCTCCATAACTTCAATGGAGCGTGACTTTGGTCCAAGAGTACCAACTATTTTTGTAAGTGATTGATAAAAATTCTGCAGATGAAATAGCCACCAAAATTATAGAAGGAAACTTACAGATAAAGAGAAGAAACATATATATATATATATATATATATATATATATATATTATAGGTAAAAAAATGTATGCATATAATGAAAGAAAAATACTTCCTACATCTGCTACCAGTCACTGCTGCAAATATACAAAGGGCCGCACACAATGAAACTATCTAATATTACGATTTCCCTGTCTTTTGCTTGCTAACTTTTATCGTTTCCACAATTCAAGAGTTAATGTAACGAACCCAATACATGGCTAAATTCATATAGTATTATACCAATTCTAAATTGGCTTCTGTAACTAGATTCACCTGACACTTCTCTTGTGTCTTCTATGGAAGATTCTAATGTATACCGCAACCTCTTAAAAACCAAAGAGAAAATACCATTCCATGGCAGACAAACATTCTAAAAAGTAACCCCCCAAGCATAAAATCAATTCGTAACTACTTGAATCAGAGGTTGTCTTACCAAAAGCAATTTGAAATAACTTCCGTGGTTATTAATTAAAAGTATGAAATGCGTTCAAAAATTTCAAAGGACAAAAAGCATTACTTCAATACAATCGTGTCCAAATTTAGCCACAGAAACAAATTAACTTAGAAAAAAGCAACCAAAGGCTAAGGACGGTGGGCAGGTGGGTTTGGAAGTGATTACGAGTTTCGAAGGGGTAAGGACGGAGGAGAGGCGAACAGGGTCCTCGATCACCATTTGACCGCCTTGCATGGTTGCCGGCGGTTGGGAGGGGAAGAGAAGGTTTTTGTATCGGCGAAAGCGAAAAGGGAAGGTATGGGTAGGGGTATGGAAGGGAAGGAAAGGGTAAGGCGCGGACGGGGCGCGGACGGACGTGGGCTAAATATAAATATTGGGTTCGTCTGGCCTATTGACAAATTATTTATAAATTAATGATATATATAATATTTTTAAAATTTATTATCAAAATTTAATGGTGCATAACTGCAGTATGAGATGCACTACCGAAAATGCACTACTGCTGCCGTGTATTGCTTATTCGCTGACCGAGTAGATTAGTTAGAGCTTTGTAAGGCCAGAACTTAAGAAATAAGATATAAATACAATGGAAATTAGCGGAATAGAGAAGAGTTAGAAAACTGAGGTTATTTGGATGACATAGCATAGGATCCGACTTCACAGCTTTCTTGTAATCATTGTCTTGACCTGACACCCTTGGGTCACATGTATATTGCAAGATAACCCCATTAGACACTGTTATTGACAGTCTCATAGGGATGCGCATGGACAAAATTAGACAGTCACAATGATCAGATTGTGTAAATTGCATGATAATACATGAATGACCATAACTAGTTACATAGATCAGATGGTTAGTAGACGGTCATACACGCTGTTGAACCCATTTAGTGATGGGCCAACCAGTGATTGGAGTTCGACTTATATTAGAGTTTTGGGCATAGATAGAAGGTTAGTGAGGAAGCGTCCTTTAGAAGGATAGTGATTCCCTTGTGTTTTGCCAGCACAATTAGGTTCTCACCTTGAATCATAGGCTTGAGCCTTACCCTGAGTATAGAAGTACCTTCATGGTACTAATTAAGGTTTACAGTGCAGGTAGATGGTTGCAGACCGATCTTCCAATGAGGATTTCACCCCAGGTTGAGAATGATGTAGACAGGGACTTTAGGCAGGACAAACTATGTTAACTAGACAGTGTGATACCACTGTATGCTCATCTTGATTGATAGCCTTGCTTGAGAGTCTACCACAGCAGTAGTAGTCATGTGAGTTTAGATTAGTACTACAAATTGGTACGGGCGACAGGTCACACACCACTGAAGAGCGGACGAGACACGTGTCGAACCTCATTATGAGTCCCCGTAGACTTGAGGGGAGACAGTGGTTCTTTAGATCGTTTGAACCCTGCCCATTTAGAAATGCGTGACTAGTACAATATCGAGAAACATGTGCCTACTATTTACTGATTGAACTATAGCCACTTAGGAGCCGTTTCTGAGATTCGTCATTGGTTGGCTGTTCTACAAACTGATCACTTGTGGCATAGTAAATTGTGGATAACTTAGAGACAAGTCTATAGACTTACCGATATTTTAACCACCTAGTATGCTACATAGGGATTTCAACTCCCCTGCCATTTGCATGATACCCTGACCTTACTACAGATCAGAGTGACATACCTATGTAGCAGGTTTTGCCTAGCCTAGTGAAGTTCCCTGTTTACCTAGTGTCAGATACCACATGTGAGAATGAGAGAGTACCTATTGAGAGTTCTTGAGCAGTGTGACTAGTTTCCACGAGATTCAGCCTCCTTTCCTATAACCCAAAGATGTTAGACAAAGTGGAGTTTTCACTTGAGAATTTCCACACCCCTCTAGATATATGAGTTCTACTATCATTTTATCCAAAAGATTGAGATGAGTATACATTGACTAGAGCACATGCCATAGACCAGATGGAGGCTCTACAAACCATGCATGTAACGACCCGCCTGAACTGGACCGGGTGTTACTTAAAAATATAGGTAATGTAGATTTAACATTCAATAACATGAATTGATATACAGCAAATATGTCTTGCAACATATAATATGAATCATAACAATAAATCATGTTCTCTAAAATATAAAATAACCGTCCCACAGTCTCGGACCGTTTCCCATAGCCACATTTATAACACAAAAGAATAATAAGGAAGTCCAACTTTATTATCGATTCACCATACCTGGGTTGGTAAAAGAACCACCAACCACACTTCTACTATTTGGTCCCAAAGCTGCTCACTTGCGGAGGCAATTCCGCGTTAGTGATAAAACCACTAAGCCACATAATTAAATGAAACAAGTCAATAAAATCCCTATTATCATTTCACTCATTTTTATTATTGTTATTACACAAGCAAAGAGTAATTATCCCTCAGGTCATTCTGAGATTAGTAATTTGTCTCTCAGGTCATTTTGAGATTAGTAAAAGTCAACTCCCAGTTCATTTGAGATTAGAAAATGTCTCCCAACTCATTCTGAGATTAGGTGGTCTCCCAATTCATTTTGAGATTAATCATGGTCTCCTAGTTCATTCTGAGATTATGTGGTCTCCCAATTCATTTTGAGATTAGTCATAGTCTCCCAGTTCATTCTGAGATTAGAAAATTGTCTCCCAACTCATTCTGAGATTAGGTAGTCCCCCAATTCATTTTTAGGTTAGTCATGGTCTCTGAGTACAATCTGAGATTAGAAAATTGTCTCCCAGCTCATTCTGAGATTAGGTGGTCCCCCAATTTATTTTGACGTTAGTCATAGTCTCCCAATTCATTCTGAGATTAGAAAATTGTCTCTCAGCTCATTATGGGATTAGGTGGTCCCCCAATTCATTTTGAGATTAATCATGGTCTCCCAATTTATTCTAAGATTAGAAAATTGTCACCCAGCTCATTTTGAGATTAGGTGGTCACCCAATTCATTTTGAGGTTAGTCATGGTCTTCCAGTTCATTATAAGATTTGAAAATTGTCTCCCAGCTCATTCTGAGATTAGTTGCTGACAAAGGCTGCCAGTTTGGAAAAAAATACACAATTTCATATAATTATACCAATTTGGGAAAATTCAACGTTTCAAATAATTATACGAACAATATAACATTTAATTAATATAAGCACACACATAGTAACACACATAGTAATTTTAAAGGTGCGGCCCCGTGTCAGACTGAGTCAATTCTTTGACCCCGATTGTGTTGCAGCACATGGTGGTCGAATCTGGGCTCAGGCCGATCAGGGTTGCCAACAAGGGATAGTACAACATTTCAAATGATTATACGGACTTGGATATTTCGAACTCGCAACTGCGACCAACAATCCTAATCTGAACGAGAATATAAAATTATTCATAAGTATAATTTTATTTGAGGAAAGAATGCATGCAACTAAATATCTAATATATATATCATTTCAAAAATATTAAATATTAAATTATCAACAAACCTAGTGAGATAATTAATTATTCCTGTGACATAATTATTTAAGTCTTACTTCACATTTTAAATTAATTATCTAAATCATAATTAATACTTAACAATGGATAAAATAATTATTACTAATCAACAAGTTTTTAATTTCCTTTGCGATGATAATTACTTAACTCTGATCTTGAAGATTTAGTTTACGGTTATAATTTTTAATCGTTAATATTATTTACAGTAATTTAATTAATTAAGTTGTTCAATTAAATTATTTAAAATAATTTGTATTATTTTAATTCATAAATATTATTAATACAATTATTTTAAATTATTCGACTTTATAAAGTTTCAAACTTTATTTATTTTTATTATGCTATTTAGGTCCAACGCGAGTGATTGCTACTCGAATATAGTTTAATAACCCATTTTCTACGTTACTGACTTGTTATTAAAATAATCACTTTATTTACCTAATATTAAATTTAATAATACAAGTAAAATCTTTATTTTATTAATTAGTTATAAGCCCCCGATTTAATTTAATCGTTGGAATTACGCTGATTAATTATCGACCGTTTATCATTACCGTATTTTTATTACTCGTGGCGATTTGATACAATAATTAGTTAGTTTAGTAACTTTACCCATAACCCATTAAAATAATTATTTTTAAAGATTTATTACGAGTTAATATTATTTTTTAACTCGAGTCGGTATCGAGCCCGGTGTTATTTATGAGTTGGTGTTATTATTTAACTCGACCTGTGTCAGTCAAGCATTATTTACAAGTTTGCCACCCAAGGTAATTTTTTCCTTCTTCTTCTTCTCCGGCATGCTCTGTTCCTGATTCCAGGCACCCTCAAGCCGCCGCTACCGGTTACCACCTCCAGTCGCTGTCAATCGTCGCCGACCAGCCCTGCCATGCCGTTGCGGTGTCGCCCCAGCCAACTGCGGCCGTCTTCCAGCCGTGGTGACGCCAGCATCATCTGCCTAGCGGCCCGCTCACGTCGACAATTCCACCGCCAGCGAGTGTCGCCACCTCAATTGGGTGGTCACCTCGTCACCCTCGACCACTTATCGACTTTCCCCGGCCAAATTGGAACCCGTCGCCACCCAAGACGGCCAGATTTCTTCCCCCACCGCCATCGCCTCTATTTTTGCCGCCGTCCCCTATTTCTGGCCATTTACCACCCCAGGCCGACATCCACACACGTGAGATCGACTCTACACTGATCGACAAAGAGAGTAGGATCATCTTCCGACGTCAGAACGACCGTCGCCACCGATTCCCGGCGAAACCTAGCCTGTGCTTACCCATCTCGCCGAAACAGGGGTGTCGTTGGCCAAGTTAAACTTTAATTTCTATTTATTTTCTTCCTTGTTGATTTTAAACTTTAATCCTCATGATTATAAAGCTTATTATCAAATTAAAATATGTATGCAAGAAAATTAAGAAGATGGAGATAGGAAGAATACTTAAGCAAGGAAGAAGACACGCCGGCAAGGAAGAGGAGAAGAGAATGCAAATGAAGGCTAGGGTGTAGGACGTCCTTTATAAAATGAAATAACAGCTAGGGTATGTTGGAACACACCGACACCCGTATTTTATTCCTTTAACTGGGTAACCGGGTAAAGAATAAAATATTTAACCTGGTAGAGAATATAATATAATTAATATTAATTCTCTAACGTTCAATCTTTCCCTGCCCGAGTCGAATATATTAAAAAATTTTTTCCACGGCTTTTACAATGCAGAGTATGTTATCATTCTCCTCGAGACACACTGTGTATGTACAGGTATTCTCGCCTCCTTTCAGCAGTAGTTAGTGGCTGCATAAATAGTCACTTGAGCCGTAGTATGCAATAGAGTCATAGCAGCTATCCTTGTTCTCTCATAGAATAGAGTGAGATATTTGACTCAGGACCGAGTCAACTAGGACCCAGTGAGCGGTCCAGTTCCTTATATAAGAACACCTAAGAGTTGGATCTAGTTGGCTATAGTGAGCCATGTAGCTCATTAGTTTATACACTCGACCTAGCAGGAGACTCATAGTACACTTTAGGTTGGTTGTAGGACTTAGGAATAGAGTTTCCTGAGAGTACATGTAGGTGACTTTTCATAGATGAGGATTAGAGAGACATGGGTAGATATTAACAGGTTGGTCATACCCTCGACGTAGTTTTCCCGGGCATAGCCCAGATTAGAACCTTGCGATACTCTAAAGTATCTGCTTGACCAACCCAATAGGCCCTTGGGGGTGATCTAGGTTTTCCCACCGAGTTAATAGTAGGAATCAGAACAGAAGAGCATGATGATGGTAATGTCAGAATAGGCACAAACAGTAGTAGGGATCAGAATAGAAGAGAATGATGATGGTCATGTCAGGATAGGCACAGATAGCTTAGAGATAGAATGTTGATCTTGATAGCATCACAAGCAGAACCCGCCATGACGACATAGCTACAGTAAGTGAGGAGGTACATGGCTATCGAAGAGTAGAGGATACAACTGGTGTGTATCTAGCTTCCAGGTGTTAGTTTAGTAGAACCTCCTTGAGTTGAAATTTTGAGGACAAAATTTTTATAAGGACGAAAGATTGTAAAACCCATGATTCAAGTCAGGGTTTTATATTCAAAACCGGTCGGTTCGACGGTTATTTTTGAGTCAATTTAGTTTCAAAACATGTGTACTGAGCTTACACCAGTTGTGTGTATGAGCTATGAGGGTCATGCGTACCCAAGTATATAATGATAACATCATGAACACAGCAGAACAGAATGAGTTATCAGAATATATGAGAGATACCAGCTATTTTTTTATTTTTATATATAGTGGATCGTAGATTTAGTTTTAGGCCGTTTACAACGTTAGGATGCATTACTGGTAGTTTGGGTGGGTTGATAGTTCAAGAGCATATCATTATGATGTTTTGGTGTTTGTTTGATTTTATGGGATTTTCCCGATTTTTATAGATTTTTTTTTAGGATTTACGGCGATTTAATTATTATTCTTGACTATAGTTAAAGACGAGCCAAGTAATATTTACAAGTTTGCCACCAACTCTTATCTTCCTCTCCCCTGACCTTTCCTTTCTTCTTCCCCAAACCCTTGCCGTGCGCCGCCCACTTTTCATGCCGCCGCCACCGCGCCACCAATCGGGGCCGCCAAGCCTCGCCGTAGCGCCGCCGTGCCGCCCCGACTAGTTCAGGCCATCGCCCAACCTCGACGATGCCAGAATCGCCGTGCCTAGCGCTGCGGTCATGTAACTGATTTTGCCGCCGGCGACCGTCACTACCGCGATCGAGTGGTTGCCTTGACGTCTTCGAGCAACTGTAACACCCCGTTTCGGCTCACCCGTGAACCAACACGGAAATGTCACCGGCGACCGAACCGTTCGCTAATCTATTGGGTTTGGTTAAGCCGACCCGGATCTTTGCCGGAAAACCGCCGGAATCCTCCGGAAAACCGCCGACACTCGCCGGAAAACCGCCGGAACCGCCGGAAAATTGGATTCATGGGAAATTTGCCGGATCATCCGCCGAACGCACCTGGTCCAATCTGATCGGACTTCGGACGCCGCTAGGTGCCGAATTCGAGTTTCGAGCCGCGAAACGGAAACCCTAGCCGTCGCCGATTTTCGACGACGCGAGGTATAATTTATTCTAACTTAATTATTTGAAAGTATTGATTATTAGAATTGCATGCTAGGATTGGTGAATTGCGTGTTATAATAATGTATATAAATATAGATTTGATTAAGGATAAAATCTGAAATTGGTTTGATTAAGTGGTGTTAAAAATGGAGGCTAAGAAACTAATTAGGGTAATTAGGTAATGATCATGATCTAATGCAAACTAGCCTAAGTAGAGTTGCTAGAATTGATATAGGTTGATGTGTGTTGATTGATGCGTGATTGTGTTGATTGTGTGTGCATGCTATAGGATGTGTGATTCATCATGCGGGCGTTAGTTTTTAGCTTGATTGTGTAGGTACGGTGTAGGAGCTCGCCGCCTAGGCGCGTGGACCCGTTTGGAGCTTCTACCAGGTCCGTTTAGGACTCGTTCTCTGATTTACGCTACTCTCTTGTGTATTTGATTTATTATGTGCAAGACGAGTTAAGTGGCGTTTTATCGAATCCCACTTAACTCGGGCCATTTAGCCAACGATTTTCCGGATTAATAACCCTTGAGGATGAGATCCCTCGAGTTTGTTTTCGAACTTCAGATCCAGCTCACGTTGCCTTCGGGCCTATTGTATAAATCCCAACCCAGACCTATATATATGTATAGTTTTCGTGTTTTTGTGAGAGACTGAATGAGGGAAATCCGACTACCGTGCTACGCGAGCGGGCACGTGTGTGTCGACAGTGGGCTCTGGAATGGTGTGCGGGCCGTTTCATTCCCGAGGGATCCTGACAACTCCACCTTTGAGTTCCTCAAACCCGGAGAAGTGTGGAGGTTCACGGGTACTGCATTGCAGCGCATGTCTAGACTTGTGGTTTCAAAGGGTACTGAAGGTGACTGCCTGAGAGTACTCGGCCTTCGTGCTCAAGGCTAGGAGTAATATGGAAGGTGCAGAGGGCGGAAAGGAATGAGATTTGACGCGAGAAGCAATAGAGAAATGGCCGAGGCATGAGAATGTGAAAGATAGGGGGACGCTGTCGACCCGAGGGCGACGGCTCCCGTATGTGCCCTAATGAGAGTTCTTGAGGAAGTATATGGTTTTCATTCAACAGGAGAGTTTGCTCTCCTGTGCCAGATTGATATTAGTTATTTTCTGGGCCGGTAACACTCGTTACTGACGGTTTTTCTATATATATGTAGGTGAGAAATGCGAGGGATGAAAGCTGTCGGGACTGCGGAGGAGCAGCACGGAACCGCGCACACATGTACCTGCCGCGTGTAATCTATAATGACGGTGTGTTATTGCTACGTGATGATAATTTTGATATGTTTGTTTAGATAAATTGTTTGATATGAAATGAATGGATAAATATGAATGAGTAGGGAGCCTTGGAGTTCAGACTCGGCTCAGGTAAAAACGAATGAGATAATGGTTGAATGTCAGGGTAAATTATTATGTGTTACCGTATTTTTATAAAATAGTATATATTTTCTTTTGGTTTCTCATTTATTATTTTGTCTTGTCTTTGCTTGTACATCATAGCATGCATATAGGACTACGTTAGAACCCACGCATCCCATCCATGCATTTCATGTTTGCATCTCCATCTTGAGACACCGAGGGCAGATCCGGGTCGGCTTAACCGAACCCAGTAGATTAGCGAACGGTTCGGTCGCCGGTGACATTTCCGGGTTGGTTCAAGGGTGAGCCGAAACGGGGTGTTACAGCAACCCTCGACCCTCCCTGACCGGATCGGAGCCTATCGTAGCCCAGGCCGGCCGGATCGAGTCACCCATTGCCGGCACCACTGTTTTAGGCATTTTTTGGCTAGCCACCGCCTCCGTTGGCCATGTCGACATCGTAGATGCGTTGGGCTCGCCGAGCCGGTTCAAATGGTACCCAATACCATTGCTTTCCAGCCAGTACATGCCGCCAGCGGTTGTCGTCAGAAACCGCCGGAAGCTGCTGGAAAACTGCCAAAACCCACTGAAAAACAGGAATTGCTGGAATTCACTGGACCTTCCGCAAAGCTCACCCAGTCGAACCTGATTGAATTTCGGATGCCGAAGAGCTCCGAATTTGAGCTCCGAGACACACGACGGAACCCTAGCCGTTGCCGATTGCCGACGACGTGAGGTATAATTACCTCTGATTTGATTATTTAAAATTGATGATGATTGTTAGTATAGCATGTTAGAATTGAGTAATTGTCATGATGAATGCCAAACTATGAATGAAGTAAAGATGTACATGATGTGATTAACAGGGAATGAAGGTTATGTGATCTAATGAAGTAAGTAAATTTGAGCATGATAATCGTGTACGATGTAACTTAGGAAAAATACAATAAAATTGACATGAATAAGATGAGTTAGAATTATTTTCATATTTATGGTAATTTGACAGTTGATGATTTTGTGTTTGATTGTGTTGAGTTTGATGCATCATTTAGTTAGTGGGCATTAGTATTTAGTTTTAATGTGTAGGTACGAAGTAGGCGCTCGCCGCCTAGGCGCGATGACACGCTTGGAGGTTTTACTAGGTCCGTTTAGGACTCGGCTCTGTTTTTACTCTCTTCTATTGTATGTTTGATTTAATGACTACAGGACGGGTTAAGTGGCATTTTATTGGATCCCACTTAACTCGGGCCATTAAACCGAACAATTTTCTGGATTAATAACCCCTCGAGGATGATTTCGAAAACAAGATCCACCACAAGTTGCCTTCGTGCCTATTATATAAATCCCTTCCGAGGCCTATATATATAATTTTATCGAGTTTTCGGTGAGATGAGAGATGGAGAAACCGACTGCATGTACCATGAGCGGATGCCGTGACAGTCAAAGCGGGCTCTGGATTAGTGCCAACGGACTGTTCCATTCTTGAGGGATCCTAACAACTCCGTGTTTGAGTTCCTCACACTTGGAGAATGTGGAGGTTTACAGGTACTGTTTAGTACAGCGCATGTTCAAACTTGTGGTTCAAAGGGTACTAAAGGCGGCTGCCTGAGAGTACTCAGCCTTCGTGCTCAAGGCCAGGAGAAATATGGAGGTAAGGAGAGGGCTTCGGATTTGAGACCAGAAAATGAAGTAAGAAAATGCCGAGAGCGGCATCAGTAGCAGCAGATTAGTAAGTTCGGGATGTTACCAGGTCTGCAGCCCAATGCCTCCTCAGTAGAGCCTTTCAGAGTGCTCACGTGGAGTATATGATGTTTTCATTCATATGAGAGTTTGCTCTCATAGCCAGCTTGTTATAGTTATTTTATTTTTTGGACCAATAACACTTGTTATTGATGTATTTTTATACTATATGCAGGTAATAATCACGAGTTGGAGGAGCCAGCTTGGACGGAGGAGCACTGTTGTTGCTTGCACACATGTTAGTCGATAGAGTGGTTAATATTCTATTTATGATGCTATTATATTGTGAATGTTGTGAAATGCTAAGACATGATAAGATATGACTAAATGCAATGATATGATGATGCGACATGATTGAATGCTAAGACACGATGACAGAATGTGAAACATGAATAGATTGCGCAGCAAGAGCATGGTGGGTTGAGACCCAAGCTTTAGAGCAAGTAAACAGTATATCAGATTGTGTGAATGAAGTTGCGTGATATATAGATACATGTATATATATATATATGTTTATATATAGTATTTTGACAGGGTGACCCTAATTGCACTTTTAGGGGAAATTTTGTCCGTTTTATTTTAGAATTTTCATCAATTTTGATCGTAGTTGTGATAGTGTGTAATTTAGTTTGCATGTCATCCATGTAGTATCATGTTAGGATTTTATGCATTCATCCATGTATGATGAGTAATATCTTCATCTTAAGACTCCGAGATTGGATCCGTATGAGTTAGGTTCAGGTTAGCCGACCTAACTGGGGCCTGTAACATGCCGGTTTGGTTCACAGGCATAACCGGATTTGAGATGTTACATTAATAATAATTATTAAATTTATTGCACATCAATCTTAATATTTGAATATAGTATTTTTTCATTGAAATATTCTTTTTAAAAAGTGATTTTAATTTTTATACGAATTAATTTGAGATAAACTGAGAAAAATAAAAGAAAATGATATATAAATATGATATTAGTTTTTTGTGTGAGAAATTAATATTTATAATAAAAAATAATTAAATAATACAATAAATATGAGATAACAATAAATTCTTATATTGATCGAATTTTGACGTTATCCACCATGACCAAGTTGATTGAAGATTTTTGACAGCGGCACTGACTTTTTACCCGAAGTTAATTAGACAGACATGGACACAATTTCCTATACGCTCATAAAACTTTCTAAACACCTAAACAACCCCTACTTAGATCCCTCAATACTATAACAATCTTCACACCCCCACCAATTGACTAGACTACCTCTACTCAAAGCCAAAAATCCCTAAGCTACTTGTAAAACCCAAGCCGTTTATAAAACTCATGTTCGAGTCAAAATTTTATTTTGATGAACCAATTGGTTCAGTCGTTGGTTCGAGTCGAGTTAGTTTCACGATACGTGTGTTAAGGCAAGGCTAACCATGTGTTATAAGCAAGGAGGATCAAGTATACATGAGTATATAATGTTAACGTCAAAAAAATAATGCGAAATGAGTTAGCAGAATATTTGACAAGTATGTAGTTTTTTTTATGTATTTGATTATACAATTATTTTTAAGTTGAATAACGCATTACATTACATTATATAGCAGTTTGGGTGGGTTATTGTTATAAAACATGTCATTTGATGTTATTGAGTGTATTATATTTTATAGTATTTTTTCATATTTTTCTAGATTTTTTAAGGAATTTATTAGGAGTTATTTATTAATTTTAACTCAAGTCAAAGACAAGTTAACTTTCAATTACGAAATTGTCACCGAAATCTCCCTTACAGAGTTTCCTCCCCTAACCCCGATTGTCATCCCAATCGTTCCCGCCGACGCCACCTCTAGCTGCCGCACACCTGCCGATTGACGTTGCCGACCTCCGCCAGAGCTTGCCTAGTTGTCCTCTAGTATTCCCAACCACCGCCTGGCCTCCACGACACACGGGAGCCACGAATTCGCGCCACGCTCCCAACACCATTTCGCCGCTAGCCTTGCTGCTCCGCGCCGCCATGTTGCCGTTGCCGCCCCTTCGACCCAAACACCCTTCCCCCCTCCCCGTGTACCACCGCCAGGACCAGCCAAGGCTGATCGAGTAAGCCAACCAACCACGGCCTATCCATGCCTGCCATTGCCGACCACCGCTATTGCCGACACTGTAAAAAACCCAAAAATAAAATAAGAATAAAATTTACATTATATAATTTATGATTTTGTTAGACTCGGAACTAGCATAAATTACTATTTTATGAAATTATTCTTGTGAATTGATATGATTAGTTATCAAGTTTAATTATTATTATTATTTTATTTTATTCGATCATGTAGGGTTCGACCTTAGGCCAAACCCCTCGGTCTTGTGTTGGTGACAGCTTGAGTCTCTTGGTTTTGCTGTTGTGGCGTGTGATGGTTGAGTGTTGGTTGAGAAGTGGGATAAAAGGGTAGACTAGGTCTCCCCAAGTGATACTTATCTTTAGGCGGCAGATTTGTGGGAGGTTGGTTGAGATTGTGGAGGGGATAAATAGGTAGTGGAGATCGTGGTAAATTCTCCATCTCGTGTTATTTATTATTTATCAAGGGAGGCCATGAGGGGCCGATTCAACAAGCTTTCACTCCCATTGAAACCTCGTACTCCTCCCTGGTACTTATCTTCTTTCTCTTCCCAAAATATTATCTTGGTAACCTCCAAGCCTAAATTCATGCATGCATAATCTCCCTAGTTTACATGTATTGATCTGTATGTAGATGCATATTGTCCGACAAATTCATTTGTATTTCTCTCAACATCTTGAGATGTAGAATGGTGTCTTGCACGTATTTGTTTCCTCCTATTAATAGTGACATGAACTATAGGTATGCTTATAAATTAATCATGTGTGTATGCTATGAGATTTCCTTTATTGTTGGATCTTTTCACCGTGCCTCTCCACGCTCACTCGACATGGCAAGCATTTATTTTTACTACCCTCTTAAAAGTAAATAGCAAGCCATGTATTATAGTTATTGCTTCATAGCACTTAAGGTCTGCCATCTTATGTACGTGTGCAACATCTGCGAACGCTAGATTTGAATAGTTCTCCCCTCATTCCATACGGTCTGAGATCGATGGCCGCGGCGTCCTGGTCGAGTGCTTGATGAGTCTGGTTAATTTGTGTGGATCTGTAATGTTTCCTTGGGTTGGTGTATCTTAGTTTTGATGAATTTCTGCGTAGATGTTAATAGTTGAGATGTCTTGCATTAATGTCTAACCAGTTATCGGTGAAGTTCGTTCATGGAGTTAAGCTACAAAGTAATAATTGATTAAAAAAGTTTGTCGGTAGTTAATTGAGGGTAACCTGTAATTGTGATAAATTAATTTTATTAATTTACTGTTATATTTTTAATGCTTTATTTGTTTTCTAACTATCAAATTATTAAAGATCAACGCAGTTCTTAATTAGGAAAAAATAATAAGTATAGCAAATTTCACGTGAGAGACTGCTGGGGTTTGTAAAAAATTAACTTGGTTGAATCATATATTAATGGTAAGGTTAAATGCTTTATTTGTTTTCCGTATGGGCTGACCAATTATTCATTGGATTAGTAATTTATTTGGATTGACTTTGTAGCCTACAGGTTGATTACTTTACATATATGTATATATTTAATACGAGTAATAAGGCATATATGTGCCCGCATGAATGATCTAAATAATTATACAATTGAATATTACCAAAGGGATTATCGAATAATTAATCATCATTAGTTCATAGATGGGTTAAATAAATTAATTGAGAAGTGTAATTAGAATTCTTCTTTCTTTTGGTTAAGTGGTATGAATAAACCAATTGATTCCTATATAGTTTTCTTGTGTTGGGACTTATAATTTTGTAGACCTTATTAAGCATCAATTGATTACTGGATTAACTTGCCTAAATATAAGTTATTTAATGATCTGAATTCAAATTGGGATCTTGGTATGAATTTCTGAGTTTTATCATTGATAGATTAATTAATGGATTAATTTTTGTTGGTTGTTTAATTGTTTTGTGTTGAGTAATTAATTGGCTTGATTATATTATTGGTTGTTTTGTGTAATTAAATAAATTATTTTGCAAGTAATTATTAATGTTTATGAGTTTGAATAATTGAAAGTAACTAATGATTTGTCATTAGAAATATTTTTATAGTTGTACTTGTGATATTATTTGGTGTCATGCATCATGTCATCATGCATGCATAGCTAAGGAAGTATACGTTTATAACGTGTAATTTATTTGTGGCTCCCAAATTAGAAAATCTAGAGTATTGGTAGTTCGTTCGGCGAATTCCAGCTCCATATAACTACTTGAAATATTATATGTTCCTTTTTGGTAGCCCTGGTTGACCTGAGCCCAGATTCGACTACTATACGCCACAGATGCATAAATCGGCTAATTCCACTGAGAATCGGCCGATTTAAATTGGATCAGCGGCGATCCGATTTAAAAAACAATGTGAATCGGCTAGGCTCTAATCGGTCCGCGAATCGGCTGGTTTGAGCCAATTTCACCCGATTCGAGCCGATTCCAGCCAGCGGCGAGGAGGTGGCAAGGGCGGCGACGGGTGACCCGGGGGCCGGGGCTAGGGGGTGTGTGGGACGGGGCGGCGAGGGCGAGTGGCGAGGGAGGCAAGGGCGAGCAGTGAGGGAGGCGATGGGGCGGTGAGGCGGGGCGAGGCGAGGCCGGGCAGCGAGGTGGGGCCGGGCGGCGAGACAGGGCGGGGCGGAAGGCGAGGAGGGGGGTGACGGGGCAATAGGGTGGCGAGGGCGGCGACGGGGCGGGACAGGGGCCGAGGAGGGAGGGGGGCAACAGGGCGGCGGGGCGGGGGTGGCAGCGGTGGCGACCATCGGGGGAGGGTATATGTG